>JAMKQA010011733.1:0-28295 GCA_024699735.1 Posidonia australis
GGTGCGCCACCTTGGTGCACCCACCCAGCTCACAAATCTCTGATTGGGGCTCTAGCTTGCTAATAGGTTTGGGGCTTGGTTTAAGGGCTGATCACATCCAAAGCAACATACGGATACTCATCTCTGGGTTACCTCAAAATCGGGGTGTCTACAATAGAAAAATTATAATATATAAGTTTTGGTTAAAAAAACAGACTTTTGATTAAAAGTTGTTTTTTTTTGGTTAATTAACGGTTGAAATAGATAGAAGGTGAATGTCCCAGGATTCGAATCCGGGACCTATGGCGAGTTTAAAGTTCTCCCAGCCACTGTGACAATGAGACATTGTCCTTTTGATTAAAAGTTGTAATCTAAGTGAAATTTTAGGCTCCATTTGGAACTATGAGTTTTGACAAAAAGTACTTCTTAGAAAAAAAAATGTTCAAAATGGATATTCTTTTAGATTTTTTTTTTTGAAAAAAAACAATAATCAACTTTTCTGCGACTTTGAACAAACAAAAGTTCCTGATAAAGAAACTATAATAATATTTTTTTATAAAAAATTACCTGTTATTAAAAATTATATTTCCAAGAACAATTTCAAATGAAACCTTAGATCCTCACAAATCGATGTTAAGTGGAAGATATGCAAAATATATAATGTGAAGATTGCCAATCAACATCGGAAGCTCAGAGAAGAAGAAATCACCATTATTCTTGTCTAGTAACGATGGTGGTGAACTGTAGACAATGTCTCATTGTCATAGTAGTTGAGAGAACTTTAAATTCGTCACAGGTCCCGGATTTGAATCCTAAGACATGTATAAAAATTATCGTTTACAAAAAGTACGATGGAGGTGAACTTAAACAGTTAAAAGTTATTGCCTCTTGTTAACCGGAATTATAAACGGATGACTCCCATGTGTCCGTAAAGAAAATACGATATTGCATTTTTATAACCCAGCTTATTTGTCAAGATGGATACCAAAATTTAACCACCGTAATTTTTATTTTTAATATATATATATTTTTTGATAGTATAGCTGGCATTCATCACCAATCATAGGGTTAGGGGTCGCAGGTTCGAACCCTTGACTCAAGTGGCAGGAATAACACCCGACCACTAGTACAAATGTATCATTTTATTGTTATCACACTTATTTGACTGTAGGCATGCTCGTTTGTAACTGGGAGACATATTGGTAAGTCAATGTACAAAATAGTATGTCTCTGTATTCTTAGGTTAGATTTATATGCAATGGGAACTATATAAAATGTTACGAGAAAAACAATCGAGATATATCGTAACTTCTACTATTGTATGCTACGATATAAATATGAAAATACTATAAAAATAACAAGAAGATAAGTGAACTACATTTCTAATACTCTACTACGAGTGTATCGTTGAAATACGTAATAAAAACAACAATGAAATGTGATGAGAATAAGAAAATATGTATTTGGCACGCTTACAATTTATTTATTTTTTACGTAAAAGACAGTAAAAGTAAAGGATGTGTTTATGATATCCACGTAGATAATTAATAATCTTATTTCGGAGATCTAATTTTCTAATAAGGGTTCAAACATAATTAATATCCAATATACTGATGATATAATCCTATTTCTATCCTCAGGAACAAATAATTTGATAAATATTAAGAGAATTCTCTATTGCTTTCAAACCTGTTCTGAACTTAAGATAAATTTCAATAAGTCCTCCCTGACTGGTGTGGGTGTCTCTAGAAATGCAGTGGAGTATGGGTATAACATTCTTGGATGCTAAGTTGGAACTTTACCAATAAGTTACCTAGGCCTTCCATTGTACCATAGAAAGGCCACATATAAGGATTGGACACCAGTCATAGAGAAGATCTCAAACAAGTTATCAACATAGAAGGCTAAATACATTTCTTTAGGGGGTAGATTAACTTTAGTTAATTCTGTATTATCTGCGATCCCAACCTACTACCTTTCAGTATTACATCTGCCCAAAAAGGGTGGAAAAGTAAATTAATCGGTTTAGAAGCAGATTCCTTTGGCAATCTACACCTTCAAACAATAAGGGATATCACTTAATGAAATGGACAGCCTTATGTAGGTCCAAAGAGCATAGGAGGTGGGGCATTATAAATCTTAGAAATTTTATTGTGGCCCTTAAATGTAAATTACTATGGAAATTCTGGACCTATGCCCCAAATTTAAAATGGCCCAGCTTATTAAATGCCAGATACTGTTTTAGATCTAGGCTGGGGGTTTTGCTTAACTTAACCGATAGAAAGTGCTCCCCTATTTGGCAACAACTTAAGTCCTGCTTCAACATTCTTAATTGTTTTAATCAATAGAAGTAGGCAATGGTGAGGACACCATATTATGGGAAAATAACTGGATTAATGACTCCCCTCTGAAATACAGATTTCTAGATTTGTATAAAATAGCAAAACATAAGAGAGCATCTGTGAAAAGGGTTATGTATTTAATAGGAAGTGATCTTCAAGAATTATTTGAAGTCAACAGTAACCCTGAGCAACAAATTAATCAACAAAAATTTTTATCCCAAGTTGGTCAATTGGCAGATATATTATCTGGATTTCAGTTTCACCTGGAAAAAGACAAAATTTATTGACAGGCGGATCACTATTTGTCTTTTACAGTTAATTCATGTTATAAAGCTATAAATGATGGTAGACTGAGATTTCACTTGTATAAGCCCATTTGGAAGGCTTGGGTGCCACTTAAAGTTAAATTATTTACTTGGTTAGCAGTATCAAACAAGATACTAACAAGGAATAACCTTAGGAAAAGGGGATGACATGGCCAAGAATTATGTCTTATATGTAATTGCTACAATGAAACAGTTTTACATTTGTTTATTCATTGTCCTTTTGCAACTTCTGTTTGGAAATTTTTTGTTAATAATCTTATGTAACCTGTGTATTATCATATAAATGATCTCTTCAGCTATAAGCCTCACTGTACCCTTGCATTATCTGATCATGGATGGCATGTGCTTATTTCGGCTGTGATCTGGTGTATCTGAAAGGAGAGAAACAGTAGAATATTTCACAATTTAGCTAACTCATGTAGGCTAACTTTACTTCATATTATTTCACTTATGTATGCTTGGACAATAAATTTGGGTACAGGATTTGAAAGGGATATCTTAATACAATCCGTCACAGACATACAAAATTCTTGGAGCATGGACCAATCAAATGTAGGAACATCTTCTGTGAATCTAAATCCTGAGACCCCTATTTTCTTAGCAAATGTCTCTACTGAAGTTAGACTTTCTGAAGATCATTCCTTCTGATCTTCTTTTAGTTACTTTCAGTGATATTCTGAGGAATGGGATTTAAACTTAGCGATTTTTGGACATATTCTGACCGTACTTGTATTAACAATGGCCAAACTTATTTTGGTTTCCTTTAGATCTTTTGGATTCTTAGCATTTTTGTATTATCTAGAACTTTGACTTTAATGTTCCTGATGGTGGACTCATAACTAGGAATGATTAATATTATTATCGTTTCTAAAAATATCCACGTAGATATCAAAGAATTTATCAGATACACACAGAAATTTTTAATCTTAACTATTCATTCAAATAAACAAGCATTTGTATCTATCAATGTAACAATCCTAATAACAGCATCATGCGATTTATTTGTTTAATATTGGGCCAACAATGAGATGCATCTATAATAAATTGAAATTAGCTTTTGTACGGTAGATGGGATTGTGCACGTAAAGATTCGTGTCATAGTTTATGCCACTATAAAATATGTCGCTAATAAACTAATGAAATCATGGAAAATCGGTGGGTGAGATATGGGTGAAGTTGAGGTTTCAACTTCCCAATCATACTGCAAGAGGGGACCCATCAATCTTAATTCTTATATACTAATTTTAGGTTTAGGTAGCATTTGATACAAGTTTATTTGGAATAATTTATGCAAAAAAGCAATTATTCCATAAAAGACTCTACCAAATGTCAAAAAAAAAAAAAAACCAACCTTTCTGAAATGTCAATTTTTTTTTTTCCAATAAAATGTAAAGGAAGTGTCAACGAAAAAAACTTACTCTAAGGAGCTTTTTCAAAACGTCTCTTCCTATGATTTTATTCTTTCAAAATTATTCACGTCATGATACTAATATTTTAAATAAATCACATTTTATTTACGTAATTTGTCATTATCAAAATCCAATCTTTGTAAATCACCCTTCTTATTGTAGTCGCTACTCTTAGTTCTACTTTCCTCACCTAATTGTTGTTGTCTCTTTCCTTTGTTGCAAAATTATCGCCACCTCCTCTCCCTTTCACCTTGTTGTCGCTCATCGTTTGCTCTATTGTACATGTGAGGTGGAGGAGGAGAGAAGGCGAAGATAAAGAGAAGGTGGAGGTAGAGAAGGAGAGAAAGTAATAGACGAAAAAAAAAGGTAGAGGTCTTATTTCTTTTAAATTGTTATTGTACACATGAAGAATAATATGAATGTTAAACAAACTCATAAGTTTTTTTTTTTTGATAAGTTTTCTTGTTGTCGAACAAAATTATGACTCGCAAACTCGAAAAAACCTAATGTTTTTCTCATATCAACATGGATATGAGATAATCTGATTTGAAATTAATAAAGTTGGGGGTAGTTGGGGCTGAGGATCTAATTAAAAATTAAGTAAGCAAATTTGTTCAGGAACGACAGAGCATTTCAGAGTGGCATACGAAAACTATGTGCAGTGCGGCTGATGGCATATGTCCTTGTCATAAAGAATGGTTGCTATTTCAACCTCTTTCTCTATCTACACAAAGTGATGGATATAAACAGGTGAGTTGTCATTTAAAAGAGGAATCCATGGAATCAAACTGGTTGGCGTTGGGTACGTCTCATCACCATTTGAAAGGGGTTCTTAAACCATATCTTGTAATTTGTTCATGTACTTTTAAAATATTTTTCATAAATTAATTCATGGCTGTTGGTAAATGTGTCAGGAAGACCACAAAAGTTACAAAACGGGAAAAATTTTCATCTTTAATCAATGGTGGTGAATTAGGACCAAGAAATTACGAGGAATAAATATCTTTTTTATATATTAGATTTGATTTTAATTGGGATATTGTAACTATGTCGGCGACAGTCTCGTGTTTGACGTGAAAGGTTAAATACGTGAGGGTCGGCAAAGTCACGACAAAATAATAAAAATAATAGAAAAAATATAAGAGTCGTCATCTAGGCTATTTAAAAACGGGAGACGAGGAAAATCGTTTAAAAACATTCAAATCATGTGATAAAACCAATGGAAAAGGTCTACATGAATCAGAAATGGGTAAGGATCCTTGTTAAACACGAGGAAGGTATTAAACACCATCGTGCGCCCGAAAATCGGTCTTTTAATGGGTTTTTCGTTTACTTATATGGAATGTCGACTTTTCAGCCTTTTCTGTACGCCCGAAGGCGATATGCAATGCAATGCTATATATGAGCCCTATGCTAAACATGGGTGCATGCGTTGTAGGGTGTGTCCTAATGCTCAGAAAGGTCACCCGTGCGATGGGTCAAGCACCGGTGCAAGGATGTTGCACAGATATGATCAAAGATCTAAAAATACCGAATGACTTTCATCCTCGCTTTACTATATGCAAAATATGAGCTATTATGCATAAAAATGGCTGAAAACATAGTGGAGTCATCGTGGTATATCTAGAAAGACACCCAGAGAAAACCAAAGGCAAACCAAAACAGGAAATATGCTAAACACCATGCCAAAAACAACTATGTGCAACAGAAAACAAGCAGGTGCGCCTGTTTCTTGCGCGAGACTGGTGCACCACTTAAGTGCTCTACTGATGTGTGTCAGGAAAGTGTGCTAGTGAAATTACAGATCAAACAGTAAGTTGGACTAATATGCCATGTAATATAAAATCTTGTAAATTTGCAGAAACCCATCAGAACATGCATCATGAGTATCTATCAAAATCCAAGAATGAAAACAAAATGTGGGTCTTGTGCTCAAGGGATATATGCCTCACACATGACCACACCACCCTTATGCTAAACAAAACAATGAGTTCTAGCTATGTCATCTAGATCTGGGTCATGGACTGTTGCATTAGAACCTCCCAAACAGGAGTTCATGGGGCAATCAGCTCACTAGATTACAACAACAGGCTGAGCATGCAAGATGCAAAAGTCCTATAAAATAGTACTATCACTGGCTGAAATCATGCATATAAAGACATGCCATATCAGAGAACCAACACAAAAAACATCAAAGTCTAAAACATCCAGAACAACATGCAGATCATGATGCAAAGTTGGTCATTTGCTCTCTGACCAGGCTAGTGCACTAGGATGGTGCGCCAAGATGGTGCTCTGGTTAGGTGCGCCACCATGGTGCGCCTTATAGGTGCTCCAGTTTGGTGCACCCTATAAATTCTGAATCAGACAGCAGTCTGATTTCAAAATCTGGGCTAGATGCAAGAGATGAATATGGTTAACTCTATCCAGATTAAGTATTTAGATACTAGAGAACTCAAATATGATGAATAAGCAAGCATGAAAACCCTTTTATTATTTCTCCTTAAATCACATGTTCATGGATTACATGGGCTGCAATTACTGCTTAGTAGGCTCTAAGGAGTATGCAATGAATTAATGAACCTAACAATCATATAAAAATGATAAATATGTAAAGAGTGTATTTGCAGCTCATTTCATAGCAAGCATTTGCATGAATCAAGATTCAGTATGTAAAAACAGAGATTACATGATGCAGAATTTAACATGCCACCGAAGCATTGTGAATATACGTGTAGGAGCAATCATCTTATCATAAAAACAACACGAAAACAGATTATTAACAGATCATACATCTAGATCTTCGCAGGCTTTATTTAGTGCAATATTTAGAGCTTTAATAAAAGGATAAGTAAAAAGAGGAGTAAGGATCTTACATTGCCCAAGATGTTTCTTCCTTGAAGGCTTAAGATAACACTTCCTTGTTGCTTTGGATGAGCTGAGAACGCTCTGGAACGTAAGGGTATCCTCTGGAAACGAGAGTGAGTTGCTGGGAGTAGATAGATGACTTAACCAAGAGCGGGTAGGTTGCTCAGCCAAGAGAGATGAGTTGCCAAGTGTCCCAAGAGGTTGCTAATGGATGGCTTTTTATAGAGTCTCACAAGGGTAACTCTATAGGGATGCAGACAGCCTCGCAAACGAAGAGCCTTGCGAACTGGCGAGGGTTACAAGCACGGAAGAGGGAAAGCCAGTAGCCAGCACCCTAAAAAGTGGCGGTGCGCCAGCATGGTGCGCCACTGTGGTGCTCCAGCTTGGTGCGCCACCTCGGTGCTCCTACAAGATGCTCCAATTTAGTGCTCCACATTGGTGCTCTCCACTAGCTGCCTGAATTACTAATTGGGCCACGGGTTTGCTACAGGCTTGTGATCGGTTTATGCACTGATCTCTGGCTAGTTAAAGAGTCAAATAGGATTCTAAAGTGGTTGGGCTTACTGCATCCAAAGCAACATCTTCAGAATGTTTATCTACGAGCCACCTCAAAATCGGGGTGTCTACAGATGTCGCTCCCTAAGCAAGGTCAAGGGATGGAGGGAACATAGACCGATGCCCAGGGTTGACAAAATACCCCCATTTTGAGGCTGCGGAGGAGTGATGTTTGCTGTAGGCATTAAGTCACTTATCCGGTGGATGCACCGAAAGTCATGACTTGTGCCAAATGCAAAATGCAAAATGCGTGCGACTGCTGAACTAAATGCTAGAAATGTGATGCCAATGCAAAAAAACAGATGCACGAACCGATGCAAAGCAGATGCTAACATTAGAAACACGAGAATGGGTGCTAGTAAGTGGATACAATGCCGATGCTAATGCCAAAATGATATGGCAAAAAGCAAAGGAATCCCACGCACAGATGGAACCAGTGGCAGGAAAATGATAAGTTGTCGGACTCATCAACCGGATTATCGAGGTTATCAACCTGAGGATGCAAGATATGACAAGTCAACCAAGTCTTGTCAACCCGACCGCCAGATAGCATGACGGTTGTCAGCCGAGTAGTTGGGGATACCAATCTAAAGAGAAGGGCATGACAAAATGCATTGTTGGTCAAGCAAGAACGGAGGCCCTATCCGCACGAACTTAAGGCAAGCAAAGGGATTACGCGCCCGCGAAAACCCAAAAGAGAAAAGGTTAGAAAAAAACCTTGACCTCCCAGTCAAAAGGTCCAACAGCTGGATTTCGCGTCAGCGAAAATCCAAGGAAAAAGAGAAGGACCTTGACCGCCTGCTCAAAAGGCCAAAGAAAAGGATCTCGCGCCCGCGAGGAAAAGGAAAAAAATGACCTTGACCGCCCAGTCAAAGGTCAACTCTGACCACTCGGTCAGAAGACAAGGAAAAGCGACGAAAATGACCTTGACCGCCCGGTCAAAGGACGACTATGACCGCCCGGTCAGAAGCAAAGGAAAAGGATACGACCTTGACCACCCTGTCAAAGGTCGATAGTTGGATTTCGCGTCTGCGAAAATCCAAGGGGAAGGACATGACCTTGACCGCTAGGTCAAAAGGTCGAACAGCTGAATTTCGTATCCGCGAAAATCCAAGGGGAAGGATATGACCTTGACCAACCGGTCAAAAGGTCGAACAACTGGATTTCACGCTTGCGAAAATCCAAGGAAAAGGAAAAGGACCTTGACCGCCTGATCAAAAGGTCGAACAACACGATTTCGCGCCCGCGAAAATCAGAGGGAAAGGATAGGACCTTGACCCCCCAGTCAAAGGTCGACCAGCTGGATTTCGCACTCGCGAAAATCCAAGGAAAGGAAAAGGACCTTGACCGCCCGGTCAAAAGGTCGAACAATAGGATTTCGCGCCTGCGAGGAAAAAGGAAAAGAAATGACCTTGACCGCCTGGTCAAAGTTCGACTCTAACCGCCCGCTCAGAAGCCAAAGAAAAGAATAAGGAAATGACCTCGACCGCCTGGTTGAAGGTCGACTCTGACCGCCCGGTCTGAAGCCAAAGAACAGGATCTCGCGCTCGCGAGGAAAAAGGAAAAGAAATGACCTTGACCGCCCGATCAAAGGTCAACTCTGACCGCTCGATCAGAAGACAAGGAAAAGCAACGGAAATGACCTTGACAACCCGGTCAAAGGTCGACTTTGACCACCCGGTCAGAAGCCAAGGAAAAGGATACGACCTTTACCTCCCGGTTAAAAGGTCAAACAGTTGGATTTCGCGCTCGTGAAAATCCAAGGAAAAGGATAAGGACCTTGACCGCTCGGTCAAACGATCAAACAGTTGGATTTCGCACTCACGAAAATCCAAGGAAAAGGAATGACCATGACCGCCCAGTCGAAAGGTCAAACAGTTGGATTTCGCGCATGCGAAAATCAAAGGGGAAGGATTTGACCTTAACCGCCAGGTCAAATGGTCGAAAAGTAGGATTTCATGCCCGCGAAAATCCAAAGGGAAGGATATGACCTTGACCGCCCGGTCAAAAGGTCGAACAGTTGGATTTCGCGCCCGTGAAAATCAATGGGGAAGGACGTGACCATGACCGCCTGGTCAAAAGGTTAAACAGCTAGATTTCACGCTTGCAAAAATCTAAGGAAAAGGATATGGAAATGACCTCGATCGCCCAGTCGAAGGTCAACTTTGACCGCCTGGTCAGAAGCCAAAGAAAAGGTTCTCGCGCCTGCGATCAAAATGGAAAAGAAATGACCTTGACAACCTGGTCAAAGGTCGACTCTGACCGCCCAGTCAGAAGACAAGGAAAAGCAACAAAAATGACATTGACCGCCCGGTCAGAAGACAAGGAAATGCAACAGAAATGACGTTGACCGCCCGGTCAAAAGGTTAAACAGTTGACCTTGACCGCTTGGTCAAAAGGACAAACAGTTGGATTTCGCGTCTGCAAAAATCCAAGGAAAAGGATAAGGACCTTGACCACTGGGTCAAAAGGTCGATTAGCTGGATTTCGCACCTGCGAAAATCCAAGGGGAAGGATAAGACCTTGATCGCCCGGTCATAAGGTCTAGCAAAAGGATCTCGCGCCAGCGAAAATCTAAGGGGAAGAATAAGACCTTGACCGCTCGGTCAAAAGGTCGAACATCGCCCGATCAAAGGTCAACTTTGACCGCCCGGTCAGAAGCCGAATAAACGGATATCGCGTCGGCGAGGAAAAGGGAAAAAAAATGACCTTGACCGCCGGGTCAAAGGTCGACTCTGGCCGTCCGGTCAGAAGACAAGGAAAAGCAACGGAAATGACCTTGACCGTCCGGTGTAGACACCCCGATTTTGAGGTGACTCATAGATAAGCTTTCCAGATGTTGCTTTGGATGTGGCTAACCTAATCCTATTAGCTAAACCGACCACAAACCTATAGCAGGCCTACAGCCTGACTAGAAATTCAAACAAGTAGGGAAGAGCACCAAGTTAGAGCACCAATGTGGAGCACCTGTTTGGAGTACCGAGCAGGAGCACTACAGTGGCACACCTAGCTGGAGCACTAACCAGGCGCACCTATCCGGCGCACCTACTTGGCACACCAAGCTTGCGCACAGCCCCTTTTCAGGCTGCTGGCTTCCCACCTCCCATGTTTGTAACATTTGTCAACGAATATGCCATGGAATCTTCCCAAGCTTTTCGTTTACGAGGCTGCTAGAATTTCTTAGGAGTTGCCCTTGAGAAATCCTATATAAAGACCCCTATAGGCAACCATTTGGGAGAGGTTAGAAGGATCCAAGAGAGATCTAGTGCAAGCTATCTACTGATTTCTACAATCCAATCTCGTTTTCTCAAGCATTCCCTTGCATTGTGAAGCATTTCTAGCCCTTCCAAAGCAACAAGGATCATATTATCTTTGGTCTTCTAAGAAGGAACACCTTAGACATGGTAGGTCCCTCTCCTTCCTTCCATCTTTAATCTTAGTTCTTGCACCAAATAAAATATGCCATGAGCTTCATAAATAAATCTGAGTTTATGTTGTTTACATGAGAGTTTTTTATGATAAGACGTTTGTTTCATATACAAGATACTCTACATGTAAAATCTATATGATAAAAGTCTACTTCATGTAATTCCTTTGAGTGGTTTTTCTTCTCTGTTTCTTTATACAAGGATCCATGATTCATGCACGTACATGTTAGGGAATATGCAGCAAATCTAGTCTTTATACATTCATCTTTTACATATGGTTGTTAAGTTCACTCATTCATGTTTTATTATATCTTTTAGAACCCCATGCAAGTATTTGAGCCATGAACCCATGATTTGCCATGATTGGAAACTAATGGTAAAAGACATTCACTTGTTAGTATTTCATCATGTTTTAGTCTCTTGCCATCTGTATAAACAAATCTGGGTTAAGAAAATCACTTATCTCTGAATCTCGAGCAGATTCTGGATCAGACTGCAGTCTGGTTCAGATTTTCTGAGGAGCACCAATCTGGCGCACCAGAGAGGCTCACCTCACCAGAGCACCACTCTGGCGCACCATTCTGGTGCACCAGACTGGTCAGAGAGCAATTCACCCTCTTTTGCATCCTCATCTGCATGTTTTTTCTAAATGATTTTGAGTCTGATTCTTTAGGCGATGATTCTCTGATATTTCATGATTTCACATGCATGAGTTCAGCCTCAACTGATATTGCTTTCTAAGTTGTTTTACACTTTGTATCCTTGGCCCATGGTTGAAATCTGGTAGGTTGAGTGCACCTTGCTCCTATATGGAGATTCTTATGCATTCAGCCTATGATCCAGGTGACATGGTTGAACTCTGTTGCTTTCATTTGGCATGAATAGGGTGTAATCTTGTGTGAGGCCATGAGCCCTTGAGCACAAAATTCATAGATCTTCTCATACTTGCATTTCTTTCATTTTTAAAGGATATTTTCTGATTTCGCAAAGTATTACACTGCATAACTTTCTAAAGCGCATTCATATGACTTTGCACTGCGGGATTTCTGTTTTTTCCTCAGCACATCTTCTAGGCCCACATAGGAGCACAAAAGTGGCGCACCAGACTGGAGCACCAGTATGGCGCACCAAACAGGCACATCAGCCTGTTTTCAATAGCACACAACAACTTTTCACAAGTTTTTTTAGCATGCTTTCTGGTCTTGATTTGCTTCTGGATTTTTTCTGGTTTTCTTCCAGGATATGTCAGGAACACCCAACTCTGTTTTCAATCCTATTATGCATGTTAGATCATACATTGCATGTAGTAAAGCAATGATGAAAATCACTCGATGTTGTTAGATCTTTTGATCATATCCGTGCAATATCCTTGAACCGTGGCTTGTCCCATTACACGAGTGACATTTCTGAGCATTACGACACACCCCACATCCCATACACCCCCATTTAGCATAAGACACCACTCACTTAGCATGACATGGCATATCGCCCTCAGGCGTACAGTAAAGGCTGAAAAATCGACATTTCATATAAGTAAACGAGAAACCAATAGAAAGACCGATTTATCGGGCGCACGAGGGTGCCAAACACCTTCCTCGTGCGAAACAGGGATCCTTACCCATTTTCTGGTTTGAGACCTTCTTTTCCATTGGCTTGTTTTGCATGATTTGAAAATTTTTAAATGGTATTTCTTTGTCTTCCATTTTAATAGACTAGGTGGCGACTCCTACATTTTTATTTTATTGTTTTACCGTGACTTTGCCGATCCTCGTGTATTTGGCCTTTCGCGCCAAGCCCGAGGCTATCGCCGGCATGGTTACACCCGGTCAAAGGTCGAACAGATGGATTTCGCGCCCGCGAAAATCTAAGGAAAAGGATAAGGAAATGACCTCGATCGCCCGGTCGAAAGTCGACTTTGACCGCCCGATCAGAAGCCAAAGAAAAGGATCTCGCACCCGCGAGGAAAAAGGAAAAGAAATGACCTTCACTGCCAAGTCAAAGGTCGACTCTGACCGCCCAGTTAGAAGACAAGGAAAAGCAACGGAAATGACCTTGATCGCCTGGTCAAAGGTCGACTTTGACTGCCCAGTTAGAAGCCAAGGAAAAGGATACGACCTTGACCGCCCAGTCAAAAGGTCAAACAGTAGGATTTCGCGTTCGCGAAAATCCAAGGAAAAGGATAAGGATCTTGACCGCCCGGTCAAAAGGTCAAACAGCTGGATTTCGCGCCTGCGAAAATCCAAAGAAAAGGAATGACCTTGACCGCCCAGTCAAAAGGTCAAACAGCTAGATTTCGCGCCCGTGAAAATCCAAAGAAAAGGATGAGGACCTTCACTGCTTGGTCAAAAGGTCGAACAGTTGGATTTTGTGCTCGCGAAAATCCAAGGGGAAGGATAAGACCTTGACGTCCCGGTCAAAAGGTCAAGCAAAAGGATCTCGCATTCGCGAAAATCCAAGGGGAAGGATAAGACCTTGACTGCTCGGTCAAAAGGACAAGAAAAAGGATCTCGCGCCCGCGAAAATCCAAGCAAAGTAAAAGAAATGGCCTTGACCTCCCGGTCAAAAGGTCGACTTTGACTGCCCGGTCAAGAGCCAAGGAAAAGGTTCTCGTGCCCGCGAAAATCCATGAAGAAGGGGTAGAATGATCTCATCCGCCCGGAAGAAGAATCCGAAAAAATAAAATGCCATAATCCTTGGATTGTCCCCAAGGAAACTGGCTGCAATTGCGCTGTTTTTGCTGAGATACAAGGAATATCCTCTGAAAGAACATTGTTGGAGTTTTGATCTCAACTGGCTTTGTTTGCGAGTTTGCAAAAAGTGAGGGCTTACTTGCAATCTTCCAACACTTGAGGGCTTTACTGCAAATATTCCTTATAAGACAAATTTCTGTTGAACTGTTGTTGAGCTTGTGACCATGCCGGTGGAACCCCTAGGCGCGGCTCTCCACCTACTTCGGTGTGCGGAAACACACGAGGAGATCCGATACGGTCACGGCGAAAATGATGAATCCGGAGGAAGAGAAAAGACCCAGAAACACCAAAGGGAAGACAAAAGGATAAGGAAAGGAGTCGCCACCTAGTCTTTTAATGGAAAGACGAGGAAAACCAGAAAAACACAAAAAGACAGAAAGCAAACAAGATGCAAAGATGCATGTGTGATCTGTGCCTAACGGATAATGCAAGATGAATGTGGGCTAGAGAAAGGATAAGGATTCTGGTTACGCATGGGGAAGGGGTTAGGCACCCCCATGCACCCGAGAAAACTCGATCTTTCTAGGTTTCCTACTGTCAATGGTCTAATGAATGTATGCTTGCTTATTCCATATGCTCATGCATGAAAATGACTGAAAATATGCCAAATCAAAGTAAAGAACTGAAATCAAAGGAAAAAGTTAATCCGAGGGTCAAATGTAGGCATTGTTATTGCCGCTTTACAGTACGCCCCTGGGCGATGAGGAAAATCGTGAAATACTTGGAAAGCGTCTCGCAAAACAACGAAAATTGGGGATAAATCCAAGAAAATCAAAAAGGGGAAAATAATCCTTGTTTCAGGACCATGTCGGCTTTGCAAGCCTTTTACTGTACGCCCTCGGGCGATGGAAAACCAAAGCAAGTGAAGACTACGGAAAACCGAGGAAAACCCAGAAAACGAGGAGAAAGCAAAGCTCGGAACAAGCTAGAAAAGCGTGCACCAGGCATGGAAGAAAAGAAGGGAAAATCCGTGCAAAAAGATGTGAAAAGTAGGCAAAATGAAAGTGTGAATGCAAATCTAAAAACACTAGGGGTTTTGTGCAAAAAAGCCCAAATTCGTGGAAAACTGACATTCAGAAGCCCAAATCAGCGAAAATACATAGGAAAACACATTCCATGCATGTATGAAGAAATTTAGGGTCAAATAAGCTCTCCTATTGCAAATGAAGTTCTCTAGGGGCTAAAATGTAATTTACCCACTAATGCATGTAATGCAAAGCAATTCACATAAAATTAGGAGGAAAATGCAATAAAATGTCTCAGAAATGATCCAAGAAGTTTCAGGGGCAAAATGGTCATTTTACCACAGAAAACAGGCAATCAGAGCAATATCAATGAAGCACAGGGGCTAAACTGCAAAAAAACAGCAAACAAAGCATCCAGAAAAATTTTAGTAAAAACAGATGGTTAAAATGCAATTAAACCATGAAAACAAGCATCTGGAATGTTTTAAAACAAAGTCAAGGAGTTTTATGCAATTCTTACAGCAAAATAAGCCTTCTGGAAGTTTTCTATAAAACACAGGGGCCTAAGTGCAATTTGTCTAATGAAAACATGCTCCTGGAACAGTTTCAGAGACGTATGAGGGCTAAAATGCAATTTTCACCATAAAAACAACTTTCCAGAGAGTTTTGGAAGAATGTAGGGACTTAAATGCAATTAAATCAGCAAAATAAAGCTTTTAAAAACATTTTAAAAAATATGAGGGATTATATGCAATTTTTACTATAAAAATGAATTGCCAGAAACACTTTGAAGAAGATTAGGGGCTCACATGTCATTTTCACAGAAAAATGAACTTCCAGGAAGTTTTTAAGAAAGTGCAAGGTCTTTTTAGCAAAATGTCTGAAAGAAAATATGTTTCAAAGACTTTGGGGGCTTTTATTAAAGTTTTAAATTTAGAAAACATAGCTTTAAATGTTCAGGGTAAAACATGTAATATTTTTAGTTAAAACTTTATTCGAAACGTTTTAGAAAAATGATTGCAGGACCTATATGCAATAAAAGAACCAAAAATTAATTCCAGAAGGACTTATTTGCAAGAAAAACATAAACTTCGGATTTTATTCAAATGAAGTATTTAAATTGTTTTTTTAAATGAAAAAAGAAACGACGGTCGCCGGCGATGGAGTTCGCCGCCGCCGACTGCCAGAGGGGGGCAAACAAAGCCTTCCCGTGGTCTGCTCTAAGATCAGACTTCACAGGAAGCAAGAGGAAGAAGCAAGGAACACATCCAACGGGGTGGATGGACAATCCAGTGGCTGGAACGAGCCTCCCACCTAACTCGCCGTCGAGCTACTCCGGCGACGACTATGGGGAAGATGGAGGCCTCCAGAGGCTAAGGAGAGGCGGTCCAAGGGTCCTGGTGGCTGCAGGGCGTTGAGAGGAACCTCCTCCCTTCCCCAGGAACAGAGTGGAGCGGCGGAACGGCTCTGGCTGTCGACGGTGGTCGATCTCCGTCGAGGAAGGTTGCAGCGGCGCTCCAACGGCAGCAGCCCTCCAGCGGTAGCGGCGCTAATCTGGGGGCTCGGGAGTCTTCGCGGGAGGTGGTGGAGTGATGCTGGATGATCGGAGGTGCCCTGTGATGCGGGAGGCGCGCGGTCGATCTCTGGACTCCGTCGTCTTCTCCGGCGACGTCGGGATCCTGGCGATTCTCCGATGATCTCGACGCAGGCTTCTGGAGCGGCGGAGCGGCGAGGCACGGGGCGGAAAAGCTCCGGGAAGACCAGAGGAGGAAGACAGGAGGCTCGGGGGTCCAGGAAGCCTCCTGGATTGCCCCCCCCACCTTTGTCGTCGGAGTTTGGCGATGGTGGGGCACCGGAGAGCGATTCCGATCAGAGAACACCTCTGGATCGCTTGGAATCGCTCCAAAAAGAGAGGAAAAGACCTAGGGGCTATGAATTAAAGGCTGGAGAGGGATTCAGAGAACGTACCTGTTTAGAGGCAATCTGCAGGAGCTCTGAGTTGCTCCTCGAGCTCTAGATTCTCCCTCTCGCTCCCTACTCTCTCTGAATTCTCTCTGCTCTCCTTCTCGTGCGGTGGAATATTTCTGAATCCTCTCCCCTTCTGAATAGTTGGCTGCCTCCTTATATAGGCCACCGGAACCCAACAAAAAAAACCTGTAACAGAATGCTCTCCCCCACTCGCAACAGATTGGCCCACTCCTCTAACAAACCAGACGCTCCTCCTAACAGACTAACAAACATCTCTAACGGTTGTCCCCTCCTGTCCCCTTGGCTGTCGGCAGGAGGAACGGCAATCCAAGCTCCGACGATGGCTGATCGAACGGCTAGGGCTACTCTGTGGCTTGCTGGATCAGTGGCGAGGTGCTGGGCTGAACTCAGTAGGGGAGGATTTGAGGCTGAACCAGGAAAATCAGATAGGTGAAGAAGAAGAAGGGTTCAATCAAGGAATTTATGAAGAATGTGAAATTTTGATTATTTAGTAGGAAAACTTAGGTAATTGAGGGAGAAAATAAATGAATGTGGAAATTGACTTGATTTTGGAAGATGAGGAAGAAATAGGCTAAACTTTGGAGAATCAAGTAGGAGGAAATGTAGGTCAAGCCATTGTGGGCCCGCATGGGCCCAATTGGGTTTAGGTGGGCCTAAATGGATCAAATGGGCCCAATCAAGTTGAATGAGTGTTAAATGGGTTTAGAATGGGCTTGTGGACCCAAACGGGCTCAGATTGGGTTTAATGGGCTTAAGTGGACCTTCATGGGCCCAATTGGGTCTCCATGAATTAAATGGCCTAATGAGGGTTTGAGCTTAGCCACCACATCTCCATCCTGCAAAATTAGAAAATTGGAGTGTCTACAGAGCTATACATGTTAAAATATTGTTAGGTATTTAAAAAAGTCTGCTTCAAATATAACTTCTCACGCCTTCCGTGGATGATTCTGCAAATTGGAGGAACATAGGGGTTTTCTGCAAATAACCCCTCTGGTGAATTTTCGCAGTCCATGTGCTGGCTTTTCTTGAAAATTTATCTTTTTCTCTTGAAGTGCATGTTGTGGAGGGTCAAAACGCAATTTTTGTGACCATTTTGCACTTTTGACCTTGGGAATGAAACTGCTTGCATTGCTGGTATATGATGGGGCTCACTGGGTAACTACTATAACTACAAGCTCATATGCCATACCTAGATATCCAGCCATGGTGACACCCAAGCATTGCTCTGATGTTCTGCAAACATGTTTTGGTGCATTAACTGCCGAGGATTGTGAGCAACTGCAGGTTTGAAGCATATCATCCTTGTTGTTGAATATTGCTAATGTTGAAGTGAAATGGCACTTGTTATGTGCAGTGGCTAGATTTTGGAAACCCACTTTCCATGCATTTCTCCTCAAGCAGACAGAGCTTACTCTCGCCTTGGAAGAAGTCTGGCGGAATTGCAGGCTATTGCCATGCATGCCACCAGCCAGTTTCATGTGTCGTGACAGCTATGCTTCTGTGTTGTGTCAACTGACACGCTTATCCAGAAGTGCTTGAGAAGCCTCATCTGCATGCTCCAAAAGTAGTACTGTCCCCATGATCTTCTTGACTTAGAAAAGGCAGCTGACATGCCCCTAGTCAAAGGCCTATTCCCAACCAAAGAGCAGTTAACATACCCCTAGCTAAAGATCCCTTTTTGCCAATATTCCGGCCCAAAAGGCAGCTAGCATGCCCCTGGTTGGAACGTGGGCAAACGCCTTGCAAAGCAATACAAAATGCGAAAAGTGGTGTAATCGAAAATGTTGAATGCCAAATAACTTATGCAAGACTCATAAGATAGAAGCAAGCCTTATGCATGGTTTATGGAAGATATGCCCTCAGCACAGAGGAAGCCTTCATTGCCTACTACAAGGAACTAGAATGTCCTCAACTCACTTGGTGCTACCTGGATCCCTGGGTTTATGGTGGCTCTCACTCAACCAATGGACTTTAAAGGTAAAATGGGCTCCATGCCAAACTCCTAGGGCCCTATACCTACTTTTCTCGATAATTCATTTTCTTTTACTCCCTCAAAGGCATGCTGACCATCCCTGCTTTGAGGTAATAAACACCTAGGCTGTGGGGTGGCTGCTTTCTTCAGTTTAACTTAAGGGGTGGCAAGTCCCTTTGCAAATGCATGGGCTTGGTAGGTGTATGCTTCAACGCCCCTCCAAGTTTTGTGATAGGGATAGAGTCGTCTTGCATGCCTCTCTCGTTGGAGCCGACTTCTATCTGCAACTTCTATATTCTTATTTCTTTTGTGCTCCGAAGTCTTTGTTTGTTTGTTTTTTTGCTCGCATTCTCACTTTCATCCTAGCATTTTGTCTCCCTCAGGAGGTACAGGCCCCTTAAGAATTTGTACATTTCGCCCACTTTCCCACAAATACTGGCTCCCTCACTCCCTAGGTCACACAGGTAGTAACACGTGAGGAGAATCAAAACTCTTCCTAAGTAGGTTGGCTTCCCGAATTTCCTCATCGGGCAATGGTTATGCCAATGTTCATATTACGATTACAATGCAAACGAAACGAAAATACAATGCATATTTAGGTGATGTGTGGATGCAATAAACAAGAAACATAGAGATGCATGGCCTATAATGAAATGCTTTGCAAGGCTCGGGAGTGACCGACGATCACTGGTACTACTTCTCAATTAGAAGGCGCTGACGGGCTCCCAGCTGACTGCAGATTAGCACACTCTCTTTCTGATTGAAGGACCATAAAGTTTGGTCCCGGTGATTCTTGCTGCGGTGGCGAAACAAATGTTTTCCCCTTCTCTGACTCTGTCGTGCTCTGTTAAGTCCTCCGCAAGCACCTCCAATTGTTCTCGGGGCAAAAAATCTGAATCTGTGTCATCTATCAGGCTCGAGTTCGCCTTCTGAACAGGGCCTTGTGCTACTGCTGCCTGATGCATTGCCAACTGTTCTGACTCTGCCAGTACTGTACAACTTTGAAACAACTTTCATGTCTTCTCTGACAATGAATGACCATTCTCTGGAAAAATTAAACAGCTTGAGGCTATGAACAAATTTTGGCTTGGATTCAAGACGCCTGCACTGGTGAAGTTAGTTAAATCACGGGAAATGATCATCTTGGGAGACTTACCAAAGTGCGGCGATCTCTTCTGCTGGTATCGATGCTCGTATCCCAATTCTTCGTGCTCTCTCCATTCTTCCACCTTGACCGGTTCGGTGATTCCTTAGTCACATCGCCCAAGGGGTTCCTTTCGCGTATCCCCATTTGCGACACAAGTTCAACCATCAAACAAAGATCACTACGAATGGCCAAGTGGCTGACGCGCTCGAGAGTGGGAATGGAAATAACAGGCTCAAACTGGTTGACACGGTACAGAACATTAAAGGTTCAGGCTCGAAGCGGACGGGGTTTGAAGCTGAACGATGAGACTGTTAGAAATATATCTGGTTATTTTGATGATTATACAACGGTAATTAATTGTTGTAAACTAATACTTAGAAAAAGGATTAAAGATGTTAAGGACAAAAATCATATATTCTTTAAGATTTTCAGTTCATAACAAAAACGACATACCGAAGATATTTCGACATACCGTTTAGAAAAAAACGACATACCGTAAGAAAAACAGCATACCGAATCAGGGGAAAACGGAACGTGAGTCAGAAGAAACGGTACATTCATCAACCTTCCATTTCCATAAAGAAGAAAAGCAAATCGACATACCGAAGGAAAAACGACATACCAAATCAGAAGAAAACGGAACATGCGTCGGAGTTCCGAAGAGCTGAGGAATCAAAGGAAAATGCAGAAACGGCATACCGATGGAAAACGACATACCGTTTCAGGAGAAATCGGTATACCGAACTAAAAACGGCATACCGAATTGACCGTAAATTGCAGACTGAAGGACAAAACGGTACATCGAAGGACAAAACGGCATACCGAAGAACTAGCCGTTTGTGACCGTTATTGTGGTCGTTAGACACAATTGATGAAGATCATGTGGCTATAAATACAACTCATTTATGCCTCTTGAAGACAGACATTGAATACTTGTAATTCATCATTTCCTTTAGTCAATTTACTCTCCTCATAAGTATTCTGTAAGCAAAGAGTTGTAATCAAGTCTTGTGGGAAAAGATATTTATTGTAAAAGCATCAAAGAAAGGGCTTTAGCTTCTCGGGGTGCAGAGAAGTGGAAAGGGCAAGAGTGGAGTTGGTGGAACTACCAACAAGTAAGTTTTCTCTCATTTAAGAATAAGGGAAAAATCTCAAGGGAGTCTTGAGGAGTGGACTAGGTAGGGTTGCTGAACCACTACAAATTACTTGTGTTTATCAATTACTCTCATCCTCTTCTTATGCTTTAAATTTTGTTGTGCATGATAAGTAGAATTTTGTAAATCAAATTACTTATCATTTCTGATTATTGTTAAAATTGATTATAGAGATATTAAAAATTAAAATTCTCTATTCACCCCCCCTCTAGAGAAGCCTTTCGATCCTACAGAGACTACCTCAATGGGAGGACGAATCAAACTAATGACTCCCTGAAATCACCAAAAAGGGATAAATACAACTTACATGGGAAAGGAGAGAATACAATAAGATTGGTAAGACAAATAAAAGATCAGATAGAATCAATAGAAAAGATGGAATTGACTCCCGAGGGGCCTGCTGCTCCCAAGGTTGAATGCTAGGGTAATGGTTGGCTAACTATGTTGGGTTGTGCTGGAGGTGCTTGTGCGACTACTGATGTGGGCG
This sequence comes from Posidonia australis, assembly GCA_024699735.1. Taxonomy (NCBI): domain Eukaryota; kingdom Viridiplantae; phylum Streptophyta; class Magnoliopsida; order Alismatales; family Posidoniaceae; genus Posidonia; species Posidonia australis. Next base: position 21,372 of record JAMKQA010011733.1, read on the forward strand.
CGGGGCCTACCGCCTGCATGCTAATCACAATGACCTCATGGTCAATCAAGTCCTGGATTGCGTTCCTGAGTGTCAGGCAATTATCCGTCAAGTGACCTGCTACCCGATGGAAATTGCAGAACGCATTCGTGTTATACCAGGCAGGAAGCGGACTTGGTGGCGGGCGAATCTCAGGCAGCCTCAAGAGGGATGCGACTTTAGAAAATACCATGCCCAAGGGCTCCACTAATGAAGTATAGTGGCGCCTATCACAGTGTTGCCGCCATGGCTGCGGATGTGTCAATGGCTAGCGCATCACCACATGTGGGGTAGGATAAACTAGAGTGGCAGTGGGAGTGATGTGTAGTGCATGCGGTGCTCTAGGTGTATGTGTGGGTGCATACACTACTTGGTGCTGAGGGGGCGGATGGACATTCTCCGGTGCAGCAGGGGATCTAATGTAAGAAACTATATCCTTGGAGGATCCCACCTCCTGGGTGGATTTGCATTATGGTTATTGTTGTTATTGCTGCTGCTAGCGCCACTATGTGAGGAAGTGGCTTGCTTGACGAATGCAAAGAGTGCTGGAAAACTGCCGTCGCGCAGTGAACTCTCAACACGGGCACTCGCCCGAAGCAATGCAGAAAAAGTGGCGTCTGGCTGAATGCTAAGCAGAGCCCCGACTGCTGGCTGTGCTCCACGGATCACGATCTCAATAGACTCCTCGTCGGAGGGTCTATCTTTGACCTACGAAGCCAAGAACCGCCAACGTCCAACATACTCCTCAAATGTTTCTTGGGGCCTCTGCTTGATTGCGACTAAGTCCTCGCGCTTTGGGACTAGGTCGAGGTTAAAGGAATACTGTTCGAGGAACGCCTATGTAAGGTCGTCCCAAGTCTTGATGGTGGCCAAGTCGAGGGAAGTGAACCACTTCAACGTGGGCCCCGTAAGACTCTTTTGAAACAGGCGGATGAGCAATCTCTCGTTAGCTTGAAGCTGTGCGAGGTCTCCGCAATAGGCTTTGAGATGGGAAATTGGACAACCTCTACCATTGTATTTGTCGAATTCTGGGATTTGAAAGTTCGGTGGGAGAGTCACCTCTGGAAAATAACAGAGGTCCCGGAATTGGTAGGACTGACGATCCCCGCCTTGCACTTGTCGAAGTGTGTGCTACAAATCATTCACCCTCGCAAGGAGAGCGTCTGGAGCTACTGCAGTCATAGGTTGTGCAGCTGAGGCGGGTGCCGCGTACACTGTATGGATCGCCCCTAAGGGCTCCTCCGGATCCACCATTCTGCTGTCTGGTGCTGCGACAGGATGGCCAGTGTACCCGTGCATGGGTGTTGTGTGCTGTGGGATAAAAGATGAGACTTGTGTCTGGTACAAGGGTGAGGATAAGGCTGGGGGTGGTGCTATTGTAGGTGCAGAATGTGGGAGCAAGAGTTGTTGGACCGGAATGGCCTCGGGTACAATGCTCACTACGTGTGCTCCCGTCAACCGAGATGGCTGACCACCAGATAGTAGAGATGCATGCTGCGGTGGGCGCTGTGGCGGTGTTGCAAATGGCAATGTCGACACCCCTATCGCTGGGGAGACGAGAGATGGCGGCAGCTGTGGAGGTGGTGCAGTGGATGCAATCTGGGGTCCTAGGGCCGGTTGCAAAGGCAACTCGGGAGTCGAGATGGACAAACCTGAAAAGGACTGGAGTGTCAGTGCCAATCCTTGCAACTGTTGGACGAGGGCTGACATTTGTTGCAGTTGTGCGGAAATGGGATCATCACCGGTGGCTCTGACGGGCGGAGGCAAAACAAGAGAAGAAACAGGAAACTGAGATCCTAGTTGTCCAAACTAGGGAGTGGCTACTACAGAGACAGCTGCAGTTAGAGGAGGGCTGGTAAACACATAGCCTTGAGAAAATAGATGTGAGTTATATTCCCACCTCGAACATAATTATTGATCTAATAACAAAAGGAATTCCAACAGAGAAATTTATCAAGCCTGTAAACTTGATGGAATTAAGGTACGTTTCCATGGCTAGTGGAAATGGAACACATTCTCATGAACAATGAGAGTGGAAATTAAGAAAAATTTATACGTTCTATGAATAGTGGGAGTATGTAAGAATTTATAGTTTGATCTTCATGATCGAGTTGGAAATGTTAGTAAATATACTCAAGAAGACCACACACGTTACAAAAAGATAGAAAATTTCTCCCTTAATCAATGAAAGTGGATCAAGACAGAAGAATTATGAGGAATAAATGTCTCTTCTATATATTAGATTTGATTCTAATTAATATATGATAGTGAAACAAATTCTGAAAAGCTCATATTTCTAGAATCCTAATAAACTTGCAAAACCTACAGTGCAAAACAAAATCAGTCCATCAATGGTAATTAACGATTCAAATAATCGTGTTGGTAAGGTGATTGTGATTCAATAATTTTCACAAAGCTTCAAATCCAAGTATCAACAACTAACTGTCATTTCTTTAAAAAAAAAAAAAGGACTCATGGTCCATATATCACATAAATTATCCAATGGAGAAATTATAAACCATAAACAACCCCCCCCCCCCCTAAAAAAAATGCAGGCTTATCATGCAAGCTGTACAAGTGGTGGTAGCTCGGAGAAGAATACTAAGAACGAAGGCATCGTAAAAGTGGGTACTTCCAAAAATTTAAAAAAACTGACACGCCAATAGAGGAACGTCTTGCTCCAGCCATCGGTCTTCGGCTGCTGGCCGACAAGGAGGACTGCAGGGGGGTGGATCGCCACACGTCGACGGAGATGGGCAGCGGTCATCTCGCCGGGGAGGGTTTCGGTAAGGCGTCCTACATCAGGAACCTGCAGGTTGTGGATCGGGAGCGTCTGCGCTGAGAAACCGGGAGCGGCAGCAACAGCAGCGCCTCCTCCTCCTCTGATCTCGTCCCTTGAGGGGGATGGGGGAGGAACGTCTTGTTCCAGCCACTGGACAGAGGAACGTCTTGTTCCAGCCCCTGGTCTCCGGCTGCTGGCCGACTCGGAGGACTGCAGGGGGGTGGATCGCCACACGTCGACGGAGATGGGCTGCGGTTATCTCGTCGGAGAGGGTTTCGGTAAGGCGTCCTACTTCAGGAACCTGCAGGTTGTGGATCGGGAGCGTCTGCGCTAAGAAACCGGGAGCGGTGGCATCAGCAGCAACAGCAGCGCCTCCTCCTCCTCCGATCTCGTCCCTTGAGGGGGATGGGGGAGGAACGTCTTGTTTCAACCACCGGACAGAGGAACGTCTTGTTCCAGCCACCGGTCTCCGGCTGCTGGCCGACACGGAGGACTGCAGGGGGGTGGATCGCCACACATCGATGGAGATGGGCAGCAGTCATCTCGCCGGGGAGGGTTTCGATAAGGCGTCCTACTTCAGGAACCTGCAGGTTGTGGATCGGGACAACAGTCTAGTTCCAGCCACCGGACTCCGGCTGCTGGCCGACCATCCTGGTTGCTATGTCGTCAAAGGTAATGGAGCAAAGTCTGTTCCTTCTCCTCCTTGCCTTCGCAGACCTGGTTACCTCTGCCGACGGAAAAAGAGAAGGCAGGTACGTTGCAAGGGGAAGCATCTTCCCTCCCCCCTCGGGGCTGAACCAGACCTTCTCTCTTGTTCTTTGCACTGCCTTGCTCCATCCTTTTACTTCGACGATTTGTCGAATGGTTTGCGTCTTATTCGGTGCAAGACGGGCAGATTTCTAACTTTGCATGTTCTAGCTGATTTTGCCTCTCTTCCCTCTCTGTTGGGCGAAATAGGCCCTGCTGCTACTATTGATGTTGTTTTTCTTTGTCGGTGTCTTCGTGGTGACTGGTTTATTTTTACAAAATATTGTTATATTGCTGATAATCACAGATCGCGATGCATATCTGTTTGATCTAGCTTTATCTGGTCTTTTTACACCAGTAACGGGAGATGCCCTTTTTCAACGGTGCCCTGTAGGGTTGGGTATCTTCCGAGGCCGTCCTTAACTCTAGAAGAGTTTAATTGGCAGTTTTTTTTTATGCTCCCAACTATATCCTGGATATTTCAATTTGGGCTACTTATATCTGCATAAACCTGTCCTTAAATTTCATTTAAATAACTGCAGTTGGTTTGTTTTAATCTAGGCTATCCTCTGGGTAACCTGGAAAGAAAGAAATAGCAGGATTTTCCGCAATAATTTTAAGTCTTCTTATGTTATTATTTCTGATATAATTGAACTAATGGGGCACTGGTTAGATTCTCTTCTAGCAGGTTTTGAAAAGAAGGATTTGAGGAACACATTAGCCTCTATGAAGGCTGCCTGGGCAGAAAACTTATCTGCTTCCTCCGATGCTCCTCCCACCTCTTTTGACTCCACTATTCCTACTGCTGCTGTTGCTGAAGCTATGGAGCAGTAGCTTGTCTTTTGTTTTTAAATTTTGAAAACATTATTACCAACTTGCTGGCTGTCTATATTATTGACAGGAACATTGCTTAAGTATTTTTGTGATTGCCTAGATCCTTGATTTCCCTAGATTTTTGTCCTTAAGATTAAAAATCTAATATTACATACCATTGCCAAAAAAAAAAGAAAGGCATCGTAAAAGTGAGACATTCAATGCAAACGAAGAAGACAAGATTTTAAAAAGAAAAAAAAGTTTTACAAATATTAAGAGCTAGGTTTCTTTTACCCGACAATATCCAACAGGACACAAATGAAATGCAATTAAGAGCTAGGTTTCTTTTCCCCGACAATATCCAACAGGACACAATATATATAATAGACGACTGCTGCCTCATGCATAAGTTTACGATAAGTCGCCGGGACAGAAGGCACGTACAGTCGACAAAAGGGAGATATTGCTCATAGTTGAAGGTAATTAATTAGCATGTGATTGGATTCACGAGCGCTACGTAATAAAAAAAAAAGAAAAAGGGATGGATGCTGTTTTGTAAAATTATTAAAGTTAATTATCTAGCGGATTATCGAATGGCAACCGAATTGGTGTAATTAAAATACCTTTAGAAGTGTTAGAATATCCAGGCTATGCCTGCCTCCTCCCGAGTCATTCGATCACGGGGCACATGCAACATCCGATGATTACAGTTCGAATAGGTTGGGCTTGTCCAGTTGACTGGCGTGCTGCTGGAGTATTCGCCAAGCTAGCAAGGAATATCATTTTAGTCGGTCAAAGTTGCATCTGCCGGTCCTAACTCAAAACTCCTAAGCTAGCTGTTTGATCAGAAACTTAATTAATTGATGTTTTTAATTAAGATACGATTTATTTATTTGGTGACAATTATGGGAAAAACAAATTCTTTCCGTAAGCAATGTTTTTGGTTTTAAATCAATATTTTTCAAGGTTATCAGATACGCAAAACTTGTCAGAATGTGGAACAAGAAATAGAACTAGGATCGTCATCACTTGCTTAAAAACATGGTACGGTGGGGATAAGGTACTTCGAAACGATGTTAAAGAGGAGCACAATCATCGCATGAGAAACTTATGTATTAAAATAATCTAACATAAAAATTATTATTTAGTTTAATTTCTCAAAAATAATTTCTTTGGTTTTAATAATAAGACTCATCGGTGAGAGTGGATCAACTATTTGGCAGCGGATACAGTGATTGACACACACAACAAGCGGGACCGCAAGCAATGTTTCTGGATGTCTGCGTCAATAAAGCGGGGGAATTTAAGTATTTAACGGCATATGAGCTTCTCCTTGAGCCCTTTGCGGTCAAAAAACAAAAAAAGAAGAAGTAATTGATAGTATATATAAATATTTTTAGAAATAATTTTTAATATATATTACAATCATAATAAGCACGTGATTATGAGATTATCATTAAGTGAAACATATCATGAGATAGGAAGGGAATAATACAATAATATGATTTTAATATATATGATGTCTGTTAGAGTCGAACTCATTACCTCTCATACAACTACAAAAAGATGTCACTACTGTACTAAATGATTACAGACAATTGATAGTATAATTTTACTTTAGATAATTCTACTTAAAAGTAGAATTGATACAATAAGGTCATTTATTTTTTGTTTATAACGAAAAATTATTTCATTTTTCATTTTTATTTTATCATTTCATAAATACCCATCTTACTTTTCTTTTAAATCCTCGTTCAATCCTTAGCCCTCACGTTTTTTGTCTTACACTAGTGACCATCTTATATCCATGCCACGTCATTGTTGCTTCCACGCCACTGTTGCTATCTATGTTGTCGTCATCTTCCTTGATCCTCATGCCTTCACACACACACACACACACGCGTCTGTAGTCATCGACCACCCATGAAGGGGAGAAACAAGAGACACTTGCAAGTGTGAGATAACAATTCCTTTGAAGTGTTTCTTGACTTGATGGGTTCTTCTGTCTCACATACTCACTCAAACGCTCGTGTCCTCTCTCTCATGTCGACTACACTTACATTGCATCACCACAACGTCATTGCTTATCTATGCTATCGTCATCCTTCTACATTGTTGTTACTCTCTACGTTGCTGTCGTCCCTTCACATCACTATCACTCTCCACATTGTGTCTTTGTCATCTCCTTCACCATCGACGACCATTACCTACGTGCTCCTTCATTGGTGACCACTATTATACTCCACCATCGTCAACCCTCTCCTTCATGCCACTACTTCTCCATCCTCCATGGGTAAGGATCACACCATCGTTGATAGATATAGCACATTAGATGTTGCTCCTTCTCCATAAGCAAGGTTTGTGCTTTTCTTGTGTGATGTTTGGATTCTTCATTTTCAATGTTTTTATCGTACTTCTTTAACATAGGATGTTAAAAGAAATCCTCTTATGCTCATACACCATTGGGCAATATTGAGAGAAAAAAGAAACAGTTGACAAACAAAAATGTCAAGATCCATCTGCAAGGAAATACAAGATCACCAACATAATTCACAAAAACTCCC
>JAMKQA010011734.1:0-15018 GCA_024699735.1 Posidonia australis
AGTCACATTGTCATCCACTGAGACTGAATATGTTGCAATGACAGAGGCTGTAAAGGAAGGTATATGGCTAAAAGGTTTGCTTGGTGATTTTGGTTTACATCAGGATTCATTTGATATTTTCTGTGATAACCTTAGTTCCATTTGTTTAGCCAAGGATCATGTTCATCATGAAAGGACTAAACATATTGATATAAGGTATCACTTTATCCGAGGAGAAAAGAGGGTTAAATTTGCTAAAGTCGCTACTGAAGATAATCCTGCAGATTTTTTCACCAAAGCTATTCCAGAGAGCAAGTTTGTCTACTGCTTAAATTTGCTCTATATTTGTGATCGTATCTAGTTCAGTTCTGTTCAGCAGGGCATATACAAGTCAAGGTGGAGATTTGTAGATAATGACTTGAATATGCTCTGATAAATAATAATAAAAAAAAATCAGTTTTATATGCCCTGTTCTAAGTCGCGGGACTCCACCTGCATCTCCTGATCGCTAGAAGACAGCCTCCGCTCCTGCGAAGGAACCGCGCGCCTGCTCCGGAACTACGCGCCTCCCCCGGAACCTCGCGCCTCCTCCCCAGCGTCGCTCCTGCTCCGAAGGGTCGCGGAAGGAACTGCGCGCCTTCCCCAGAACCGCGCGCCTCCCCCAGAACCGCGTGCCTCTCCCCCAGCGTCGCTCCTGCTCCGCTGGGTCGCGGAAGGAACCGCGCGCCTCCCACCCAGAACCGCGCGAGCATCTCCCCTGCCATCTCGACTGCCCGGAACCGCGCACACTTCTTCTCTGCCGTCGCGCCTGCTCCCAGCAGTGCCTCTCTTCCCTGCCGTCGTGTCTGCTCCGCGCTTGGGTGCATCTGCACATCTGCACCTCTTCTTCCTCCTCCAAATGCTATATAAGGAGGAGGAGGGTCTGTGTTTTAGTACGGTAGAAAAGAGAGAAGCAGTTCTCTGTCTCTGAGGTCTATGTTTGAGATTGTAATCCTCAGAGTTGTATTCCAGTAAGATTCTGTGAGTACGAGCTGTACAAGAGTTGTACTCTTGGTCTGTGTTGTAATCCTCTGAAGAATAGTAGATCCTATCTGTCCTGTGGACGTAGCCCTTATTTGGGTGAACCACGTAAATTTGGGTATTTGTTTTATTTTCTGTTCTTCATTTTATTTCATTCCATATTATTTTCTTGTTTAACTAATCCTGAAACTTAACAGAGAAGTCCCAAAAGACCCATACTAAACAACCAGAAGACCTTGCAACCAATCACTAATAAATACAGTAGACACACCCAACGCTAGAAACCATTCCATGACTGAAGATACAATTCTGTTATGGAGGTTTTGTGAGGCCATGCATCTTCCCTGAAAGATTTGAGGATTCCATTCCATCCATGTAGTCCACCATGCTGCATGAGGGAGAGCTCTCCAAACCTTTCTCCGTCTCCTTTGCCACCTACCTTTTAGGCCTCGTAAGTTCCAAAAGGTGATCCACCAATAAGCTGGTCAAAGAACTCTCTCCCCAGGTAAGGAGCACCACCACCATAGACTGTCCTACGATCCCATAAAAGATGACAAAGATCCACATGAGCCATATAGCAAAGGACACATCTGCTAGTCATGTCAAAACTACGTCTTTGAAGGGCTACATCAGTCAACACTCCTCCATGTGGAATCGACCAAGTAAAACACTAAACATTCATTAGGACACAATTGTTCCTCCACCATTCATGATCGATAACACATGGATCTCATACCATTATTTGGTTGTGGTACCCGATTCGGGTTGTTGGTTGTTCAGCTGTTTCCAGAAATAGCATTTGTCTTTATGTTTTTATTGCCATATTTTTTAAATACATAATGTTTCATTACCTTATGTGGTCGTTGTGATTAATCCTCATACCTGTTCATAATAACTTAATAGCCTTCTTTTTGCTATACTGGTTGAGGATAAATATTTATTACACCTCATTTTGGTTAATAAATTAGTAATGAAACGTTTATGAGTAAATCCAGACACAGGTCATCAACCGAAGATCATTATGAATTCAAGAACAAATTAACATTGCTTCTGGTGGATGGTCATGGTGAGAGGTATCTTGTGGTGGTTTTTGCAGAGCTAAATACTAGAGGTTCTTTAAGGAAAACTGAAATAATCATAAAATAAGGCGATGTTAATATAGAAGTTTCCTCAAATGTAATCGACTGATCAAAGAGATATTTGCCTAATGTCCAAACTATCATCTGGAATGCCACTATCTGATGTACCTTGAATATAAGTAACGTATGGTTGGGATCTAAAACTTACAATGCTTCCTTATGATGAGGTGTATTGAAGAATCTCTCTTTTATTTTAAACTTAGTCAGTGTTGAATGAGAAAAAAGTAATCTATTGCTAAAGGAGAAGTTCACATATATATATAGACCTACTAATGACACAGGGTATATGGATATCCATTTGTGCACTAACATAATGGTTTATCTAATATATAATGATTTATCTAATATGTTCCCTCAAACTGGAGTATATCCAACTTTTTACATAGAGACTTAAATACATTAACTCCTAATCCTTAGTAAAGATATTTGTAAGTTTTTCTATAGAGGGAACATAAGGAGTGGATATGACTCCTCTTACAATCAAATCTCTAATGAAGTGATAATCAACTTTAATGTGTTTTGTGTGTTCGTGGAATGTCGGATTATTTGTAATAAAGATTGTTGCTTGATTGTCACAGTATATTGACATGGGAAGTTAGACATGAAATCTAGATTCGCTCAATAATGATCGTAGCCACACCAGTTTGAGTCATATACTTGTATTCTGCTTTTGCACTAGAACGAGAAATTATATTTTGTTTTTTCTTGCGTTAAGTAGACCTGGCAAATGGATCGTGTCATGTATAAACGTGTATACTATATATATATGTTAAATCCAAACACGATCTATTTAATTATCGTGTACCTAATACTGAACTCAAACACGAATTGTCTGTTAGCGTGTATACACGACATGACCCGTTAAGTACATGTTTAAGTGAATCGTGTCGTTTTGATACGATAACGATCCGATTGACACGAGTACACGTTTATTACATGGTTACACATTTAATACAAGATTACACATTTAGTATATGTTTAACATTTACATGTTTTATACACGTAGAAAAATCAATAAATCATGAAACCAATCATTCAACAATATTTCACAAGTTTCATTGTTCCATATGCTAATATCATAAGTCTATAACATATCATAGACATTCACTATTCAAAATAGTGAAAGTTATAATCTATATACATGATTAGGTAACATGTACTTATCGTGTATTTATCAGATTTTTTACCTTAGACACGAAAATGAGCCGTTTAATAATCGTGTCTACCGGATAGACACGATAAGTACACGAGACATGATAAGAGTAAACCCAAATACGGTTATATCATGTCGTGTTCGTGTCGTGTTATTGTGTCGTGTCAGAAATTGACAGGTCTAACGTTAAGTGATCAAATTGCCTCTAATATAAGTATAATAGCTAGAAGTGGATTTTCTGTCATCTTTATCTCTTGCATTGTTAGAATAAGAGAGAGTTTCAACATTCAAATGTCCATGGTTCTCATACAAAAGTCTTTTTCTTGAAGCTTTTTTTGATGCAAGAAAGCACACAAAGGGCTCCTATCCAATGAGCTGCTCTAGGTTCATGTATAAACTAGTTCAGTAGGCCTACAACATGGGTTATGTTTGGTCTAGCCATAGTTAAGTAGATAAGCTTGCCAATTAATCTTTTGTATCTGCTTGAATCCTCTAAAAGTTCAGAAGAATCATCTAAAAATTTGGATTTGGGACAACTAGTGTAGATGCTAGCTTACACCTCAACAAGCCTACCTCTTGTAATAAATTAAGTGCATATTTCCTTTGTGATAGCACCAGCCTATTCTTCTACTAGGCAAAGTTAATTTCCAAGAAGTATCTAAGGCGAACAACTAAGAAATAAAAATGTTCTTCACATTGAAAAAGTTTTGTATACTGATCGTAAAACACGGATGGAATTTAGACGAGTAATAGATGAGCAAGTTTCTACATGATCAATAACTTATGTTTGTGTGAATCCTCTAGATAACTGGTAAGTCTTGTATCTATCAATAGAGCTATCTAGTATGTGTTTGATAACAAACACCCAACGACAACTATCAACTATTGTGTCAGGTGGACGATTGACATGGTCCTAGGTATCTTGTGTTTGTAATACCTGTATCTCATCATCCATACCAGTGTTTTAGTGTGGCGTCTGTAAAGCCTTTGAGTAGTTCTTGGGTATAGTTTCAATAGAAATGGACGAGGCAAACTGTTAGAAAACTTGGCCAAGATGATCATAGGAAACAAAATTTAAAATAGAATGTGAGGTAGAATGATACTTACCACGATGTAAGGTAATAGGAAGATGGAGGTCAGAATGTAGCTAACCTGCAGAAGTAGTAGTAGTATTCACTTGAGTTGAAGTGGTTAGGTCTTCCTGTTGGCGGCGACGATAAACCTATAAGGGGTGAGACTCAATATGATTGATAGTGGGAGGCTGCACACTAATCGAGGTAGGATTGGTGGAACTATCCATAGGGATAGGAGGAGGTATAGTTACAGACATCATAGGTGTGTAAGAAGAAAAGAAGGGCATTGGTTTAGAAACTGTGACATCAACAGAGGCCAAGTACTTTCGTATTTGTGGATAGTAACAACGGTACCTTTTTTGAATTCTAGAATACCTTACAAAGATTCACTTGAGAGTTTGAAAGGTTAACTTGTCAAGTCCTAGTGAGTGATCCTAAACATAATAAACACAACCAAATACTCTAAGAGGAAGATGAAAAAGACTCTTGTTAGGACTCAAACGACGAAAAGGGATGTTCTAAAAAAGAACTGCAGAAGACATCTTGTTAATCAAGTAAGTAGCAGTAAGAACATCATCACACTAGTAAAATTTTAGGACATTCATTTGAACCATAAGATTAGGTATAACATCTAGAATGTGACGATGTTTAGGCTTAGCAACCTTATTACTGTGAGGTACAGGAACATGAAGTCCGATGTAAAATACCACGAGAAGCACAAAACTTGGAAATTTTAGAGTGGATGTACTCAAAAGCATTATCGGCGAAAGGAACAAGCAGTAGTAAGAAATCAAGTTTTTATTTCATTGATTTTTTTTTGATTACTTTAGGTACATGAGATCTATCTCTAAACAAATAAACCTATGAAATTCTAGAGTAATTATCTACAAAGATAATGTAGTAGCGAAAATCCAAAATAGATGATATTTGAGTTGGTCTTAGATATCGGAGTGAATTAGCTCAAACGGACTCTCACTAACAAAAGTAGATGGACGATGAAGGATAGCACAATGATATTTACCTAACTTACAAGACTCACAAATAAAAGACTTAATGATTATTCATGGTAAGGTTTGTTGTAATTTACTTGACATGGATGATCAAAACGATAATGCCAAAAAAACGACGACTCAACCTTTGAGACTGACAGAGGAGTTCCTCTGGAATCTCGTCTTGAACTAATAGATAAAGGTCATTTACAGCTTCACAGCCCAAATCAATCATTTTCCATGTCTGTAGGTTCTAAAAAACACGATAATATGGAAAGAAGGTCACAAAATAGATTAGGATTTTTGTGATGGCACTAATAAATAAGTGATTAATTGGAAAATCGAGAACATAAAGAACTTTATCCAGTGACAGCTAGGAGGAAATATGAACAGAGCCAATGCCAACCATTGAACATTAACTAAAAAATTGTGAGATCATTGGTAATAGACACAGAGTTAATGTGAGATCATTGTGATAATCTAAAAAAGAGATCACGATTACAAGTCATGTGGGTGATGGCTCCTGCTAAAATACAGGCTAGATATGAAAGAGTATCTGCTGTAAAGGCGTGAGAGGCAGTAGTAGTTGAAGTCAGAGATGTCCAGAACTAAAGGTAGTGTTCATACTCATTTGGAGGGATGATAATCGACTCTGGTGTGATTGTACTACTAGTTTAGGTATTAGTTGATGCCTGCAGTGTCCACTTAGGTTTGCCTAACTTCGTCTAACACTTATCTAGCATGTGGTTGGAACGACCACATTGCGTACAACATATGTTCTCTTGATTGGCTGCAAAGTGCATCCTCTCTTTGAAGTGCAGCCTCGGTCACGTCTTCGTCCACGTCCATTGTTAGTGTTCACCATGGTGGTCTGATCTTAGAAGAAACACATAGATCCTAAGCTAAATAAGGGTGGTACGAAAGTAAATAGGTAGTAGAACTCCTATTTGGTTGTTAGAAAAATAGGGGGAAAAGCACACAAAGGTAGTGGATAGTTGCTAGGGTAGAAATGCCTCTTGATCTTGTATACGAAAGCAAATGACAATTGGTGAAGGGCACCAACAGTAGCCTCAAAGGAGGGGAAGGGCGAACGACGTTGACGGAGGCTATTGGCGGGTCGACGATATGCAGCAACGCGTGATGGAGGAGAAACAGGGAAAAGAGGCGATAGGAAGATGACTGAAGGAGGAGGAGGCTGGTGGTGGAGGAGGTTGCTAATGACGGTGAGGTCGACGATGTCCTTGTCGTCAATGGAAGGCGTGTCAAAGGAGTCATCGTTGTCGAAGGGTTTGTCATCTTCTTCGGCTTCAGATCAGCAACGAAGATACGAAGAACATGCGAGGAGGAGAATGAAGATGGTAAGAGAAAAGAGTACATTTTTCTTCTTGCCATTTTTCCGGTTTTGATTTCTTTCTCGTTTTCGTTCTCTCCCACAGAAGCAGAGGCATAGTAGCACAAAGGTAGTGTTACTGTAGGCGGCAACTAGGGTTTAGTAAACCAGGATACCATGTTGAATGAGAAACAAAAAGTAATCTATTGTTAAAGGTGAAGATTACATATATATATGTATATATATCAATCTACAAATGACACAGGATATATGGATATCCATTTACCTACTAATGTAATGATCTATTTAATAGTTAGCAAAGCTTTTTTTTAAAATTATATTCGAAGTCGTTGAAACAAAAGGAAAAGCCGTTGAGAGGCAAAGTGAGGCTACAATTTATAAAAATTAATAAAATAAATATATATACCATGAAATTAAGCATCCAATAATTCATCTAAATGATAATTTAGTCAAATAGAAAGTAAACCAAGTAAAATATAGATGTCTTAACGTCTTAACGATGAATCAATGACATAAAGATAATAGGGTAAATTACTTCATGGTATTTTGATTTTCAATTTATTACCCTCAACTTTTCAAAATACATCACTTTGGTATCATGAACTTTCATCGTCAACCACCATGGTAATTCTGTTAGTCGGAGTGTATTTTACAATAATTAGTGGATCAAATTACCTATAACGTTATATCTCCTATTCTTCTCCATTTCTTCTCTCTTTCAAAAAGTGGTGGCATTCTGCTTAATTCCTCTTCAACGCATTTCATCTAACAATTTCCATGCGTCACCAAATGACCCAATGGAACGGTTAGCATTAATCAAAATATTTTACAAGCAAGCATTTGGCACAAGATCAAGTTCCCTCCATAAAATCTAAATTCTTAGCATATCCCTGCATTTCAGAGGTGCATCAATAAGTGTGTTGAATGATCGGATGGTTCTTTGGCACCAGAAAGACAAGATCTGATGGTATGCCATAATGGCGTGATTGGGCAAGGAGGTATGACTTCTTTGGGGGAGAAGTTGGTAATGTGGGTGTTCTCCTGATTCATTTGGAGGACTTGCTCCATTTCCTGGAACATCTTGGCTCATCCGAGGTTGCAGAAGAGGATGTCATAGGACTGCGCTCTGTATCAGAAGCGTTTGGAGGGTGTGATGTGGGGGTAAGGATTTTGGAAGAGCTGGATGGTGAGAATGGAATCTTTCTCCAGGCAGAGGACAGAGGTCAACTGGAAAGACAAGATCTTTCTTGAGATGGCTATGAGAATCCAGTTCTCAAAGTACTACCTGTAATTTCTAAGTTAACTCATATAGCTCGATGTTTTCTAATGCTTTCATCATGGGGCTTGTTCAAAATTGTTGTCTTGATAGGAGGAATTAAGCCGAATGATGAGAAGGGAATGACAGGGGAGGAGGAAGTCAGGTGGTGAAGTGAATGAAAAGAAAGAAGAAGTTGTATGGAAAAGAAAGAAAAAGGGGAACTAGTCAAAAGGCATAATGGTTACATTGGCGAAACTTTAATCAATTTTAAAAAAAATTCAAAGTCTATGGTACCAAAATGATGTGTTTTAAAGTTGAGGGTGGTAAATTGAAAATCAATGATGATACAATGTGCCATCAAGTAATTTACTTAAGATAATAAGCAATGTACATCATCTATAACTTCTTTAAAAGAGGCATTTGTGATTCTACCGTTTTTTTCACATAAATACCACTAAAAAACAAACTAATACGTGTTGTATCCTATATCCCCAATATTCCATTGTCATTGCCCTTTCCACCTTCATTTGAGAACAATGATAGTAGACTTTTGGCTTTGTCATGGCACCTCAGCAGGTACGTTGATAAGTCATTGGATTTCCACCTCCTCTCCTCCCACTATCCTTCCATCCATTCTTTCGTGTTCTCCTCTTCTTCACTCGTTGTTTCTCCTCCCATGACACTTTCAAATTGCCTCCATTGCGACGTGTCTACTCCCACAACACCCCAAAATCGTCGTCATTGTCAATGCTCTCTGCCTTAGGCTTCGCGACCATCCACTCAATCTTCTTGACCATCCACAGTGGTTCCTCGTCGCCTCAGCTTGGAACGATTGTGTCCTTACCTTCCTTCTCCTTGCTACTGACGTCAAGGCCTCCTACTCCCCGTTGCCTCGCCATTTCTCTACCATGAACTCTGACATGCCCATAGTGTCGCCAATATGCCTATCCTCCCATCTTGAAACATACAAAATCAGATTACACTAGCTTCGTTTTCGTGCCCAACCTCCATGTTGCTCTTCCCCTTTGGTCACTGGAGAGATGGTTCCTTAACCCATCATTCACTATCAAAAGACTTCGTCATTCCTATTGCATAGTTCCATTCTAAAATTCTTTTGACATATCGGTCATCGAACGTTTTGGAGGAACAAGATTCAGGAAGAACTTTTTGTTTAGGAAGGATTCAGAACACGTGTACTTTAGGAGTTGAGCAAGTAACTTTTTTTGTCGTAGATAGTTGTGGTAGAAATTGTTGTAGTTGGTGTTGCTTGTCTCCAAGAGTTTAGCTGTAAGGTGTACATGTAGGGGTGGGGGGTGTTGTGTCATCAGAATCTAAAGGAAATAAAAAGATAGGAAATTAGTTTCTCTTTAACCACTTTTTTAAGTGGTGTTTGTGCTTTCGTTGGAAAAGGAAATAGTTTCTGTTCGTTTCTAGAGTATAAAAGCTTTGAAGTTTTTTATTTCCATGAGTATAGGGTAGAATCTCAATGAAAGTACGTTTTTGTTTGTTTCCAATGATAAACACATACATCAGATTGATCAAACGGAAAATAAATTTCATTGGTTTCTTTTTCTTTTGGTTTTCTTTTGACTAATATTTTCTATTTCCTTTCGTTTCCAAGGTACAAATAGGCCTGTAGTGTAATGGTGGAGCATTGGGTCTGTAATGGTTTCATGTGTAATTGTTTTTTCTATTTTCATGCTTTATGTTGGTAAATAGATAATTGTAAGGTTCTCTCGATCCATACTTCGACTCTTGTTAACAACCTTCATGCTGCTACTGTAGACCAACCAAACAATTTCTTGAATCTCTTAAGAAGATTGAAAGAGCCATACCATTTATTCTTATTAGTCTACCTACCTCTCATCATCTCAAACCCAAGCAATCTCTTCATACACTGAACTAGGTGGATATTCCATTTATACTGGAACTTGCTCTCCACAATCTCCAATTTATCATTCTGCTCCGTTATGTTTATTCCAAAACAATTTGAGATGAAAATTCTTAAGGTTTCACTTGTTGAAAGGTGGAATAGCCTACACATCAACTTCCACTTTAATGGTAAGCCCCTACAAACATTCATTGACCTCTTGTTCCTTTTCAAGGCTATTTCCTTGTAATCCATCCACCCCCAAATTGAAAGTAAAAAAAACTCACATATGGTAAACTAATAGACCAGCCAAATGTTGATATCATGGCTCGAAAATTTCGCACGGTCCTCCTCTTGATGCATGTTTCACAGAAATTTCTAGTCTCTCTTCATGCTTTAGATTAATGGGTAGCAGCATTATCCCTTCCTTGTGTGAGGGGTTCTAAAATAGTTATCTTCATGTTCTAGCTTGTATTATTCTCTCTTTCTTTCGTGTTCTTGCATCTTTGGTCCAACTAAATGTTATAGTCAAACTAAAAATGAAAGAGTTTGATATGTCGATGTTTTTGTCTCCAGAAAAATGGTGAAAGGAAGAAAATTAGGTAGAGTTGGTAAGGTTATAAGATCTGAAATTGTTTATGATATGCAAAGTATGCGTGAAATAAAACGTGTAAAATAAAATCCCCTTTTGTTTATGATGCGTATGCAGGATGTAAGATGCCGACGTGACGTGGTCGGAATCGGTAGAAGATTTAGGTTTAGAACCTCTCTACTTTCTTTCTCTCAGAATTCTCTCCTTTCTTCTAGATTTCAAATTCTAGTCTCTAAAATTCTCCACTCTTTGGGCCATCCAAAAGGCTGGGAGTGTCTTTCTATTTATAGAGGGACGAGAGGATCTAAAATGATAAAAAGATTTGATTTTGGCAAGAATGGGACAGTTGCATCAAAAGTTTCCATTTTAAATGTTGTACGCCCAGAATTGGGCGTTCTATGTTAAACATCCCAACTAGGGAGTTCAATACACCCAGACTGTCAACAGGATTATTCCTTCATTAAAATGACTAATAAAGTCTGGTCAAAGTCAAATTGACGTTCAACACGATTAACGGAGTCTTCTAAAAAAGGAAACTAATTTAATTTAAAATTTTCCAAAGAAAGAAAGTAACTGATGTGGTAAGGTTAGGTTGTTAGGTGTTGAACGTCTAGATCTGGGAGTTCAACGTTGACCGTCCAAAGTGAGTCTTACAACACTCTCAGGCTAGACATTTATTAAATTTGACTGTCAATTCAAATGTGGTCAAACGAGTCATATAATGAGGTAATAAAAACGTTTAAATAAAGCAAAAAGACTCGTTGAAAATATTGATGACTCACGTTGACTCCAAAAAAGAAAAATTTTGACCAGAATAGAAAGGAAATTGCTTGGAGGTATTGTACGCCTAAAGTTGGGAGTTCAACGTTGCACGTCTAGTTCTGGGAGTACAACGTTGTACGTCTATTTTTGGGAGTTCAATGAGATATCTACAATGGGACTAAAGATGGATGAAACATGTTATGGATACAATGGGACTTGAAAAAAGATAAAGTTGTGTCAAAACGAGATATCTACAATATGCATTAAACTTTAAAATGGAACTGGAGTTTTTACATGTTGGAGATGTAGATGGGGACCTTGAAAACGTAAGGGGAAAACCTAGATGATCTTGTAGATAATGAGGAAGCTATAGGGAAGAGTTTTATTTTAAGTTGATTAGCAGATCATGTTTGTCATTTCAGATAAGCTTTAGTGATATGCACCATTGAGATATGCTTTAAACTTTAAAATGGAACTGGAGTTTTTACATGCTGGAGAGGTAGATGGGGACCTTGAAAACGTAAGGGTAAAACCTCAAAAAGCATGTTATTCTTTTCAAAGTGTTGTTCCCATGGTTAGTTGTTTTGTTGCTTTGTCTAGGTGTTAAAGTAGGATGACTTGGACACACACTCATATGTTGATGTTCACTATGTTGGAAGTAATAGTGAAAGTTAATGGAGAATTCGTTATTCTATACTGGAGGAAACCATTAAAATCCACATTATAATGCCCTGCACATGAATGTGTTGTCACATTTGGTTTTCTCTTTTTGAACCGTACTTGCTGAAAAGCCTCAGTAGACCTGTTAGTTTGCAATGTGAATTTGGTGATTTTATTTGCTTAGTTTGATTAGTAGATCTGTGGCATGGAATTAGAAAGTTAGAGACCAGTGCTCTGAAGTCTTTCTTTCATTGTGCAAGTAAAATGTGAAGACTGCTCAGTGAGGTGCTTTATGAGTTTAATGTGTTTTTGTTTGCTCTACCTTCTGAGAATTTGCTGGGTATTCTAATGATTTTGAGTGCTAACCTAGGAAACCCCTTTTGGTTCTTACAGTGACTGCTTAAATATGGTTTTAAGGTTGATCATCTTCTGCATCTTTTTTATCCTGCCCATTTTGCATTGCAATTATTATCCTGAAAAGTATATATTGATACTTATGTGCCTTCCTTTCAATACTGAGAAAATTAATTTAAACCCTGGTACTTCCATCAATGGTTGGTATTTATTACTTGAATGTTAGTTAATCTATGTTACCGCTATAGACACTTCATACTTTTCATTTTCTTGATTGATGGAATTCCAGGAAAAATGTGAAGTTTGGTTGGGCAATGCAAGAAAGCTCATACAGGAAGAGCTGGAGAAAAATGCAAAAAATTTCAAATTTGATGACGGTGCATTGATTTCCTTACATGCTGTGTTTGTCTAGACAGAAACTTAAATGTTGTGATTTTATGTAGTTTATTTAGTCATGGTGGATGCTATTTCCTTAGTTATAAATATCTTTATGGGTGCCTTTGATGCTTATTGGTCCAGAATCTTGTTATATGAGAAGCTTTCATTTATTTTCGATGGCTATTCATATATTCAATTTTTTAAAGCATTAAAATAGCAATATACAAAAACAGTGCCTAGCTTTTGTGCAATCTCCAATATGAGTATTTTTTCCATTAGCTCTATTCAAAATTGCTGTTGTGTTGGATTAGTATGTACTTAAATCCTTATCACTACTTCCATGGTTCTTAATGTCCAGTGTTAGATTCTGAGATTGTGGATATGAAATCTCATGGTATTTCCCGAAATACTCTATTTCTGTACTGTACCTGTGCATTATCATCCATGTCATTCAGTTCGTGTCGACATACAGTAGTTTTTGTTCTGTGAGCGCCCATTGCCACTGACATGCGCAATAATTGAACCGACATGCTTGATTTTTCTTTTGTGCCTTTCCAGCAACATTTCAGCAGGCTATTCCCTTTCCTGTTCCCATCGTTGGTGCTCTGCCTCCCTTCCTTTCCCTTTGATTTCTCCTTGTTGCTGATGGTGGCTGAGTTGTCACTGGTTAGATGGGTTGCAGCCAAGACTTGCAGCTGTCAATTTAGGGTTACCCTTTCGCAAAAAAAAGGAAGAGGATTGTTGCTTCTGATTTTCCAATTTTGCCCTTTAGTGGCATGTTCTCTGTTAATTATACATGTGACTCGTAAATTAGACCGACAAACAGATGGGCTTTGGCCCAATAATAATAATATGCTTCACTTATTCTCATGTTCATAATTGTGGGGGAACTGCTGGGAAACATATAAACAAAATTGTACTTATATTATAAGTTTAAAATAAATTAAACATTAGAATTGATAAAGGAAAATAAAATAATTGATAAAAAGGATAGAAGTCCTAAAAATTAGAAAAAAGAAAATTTCTAAATTAATCACTATAATCAAAGTAATTTAAAAGCATGAAATTTCTGATGTAATTAGAAATGCTAAAAAAAAAAAAACATAAAAATAGGAAAATAAAATAACTTATAGGTAATAAACAAATGATAGAAATTGTAAAATTAGAATAAATGGAAAATATATGAAAAAAGTCCCAAATTAATCACTCAAATTTTAAGTAATCATGGGCTATAAAAATTAAAAAAAAACAGAAAAAAGAAAAATGTTAAATATATAAAAAACTAAAAAATCCTTAAACTGTGGAAGATTCTAGAAAAAACAATTGATTTCATTAGCATGATTACGCTTTTAATGAAATTTAATCATATGTAATCACAGTTTTTAGTTTCATAATGTCAATTTTTATATTTCCAAATGTTTGTGCTTAGTGTATATGGTGCACTTTTAGTATGATACGTGCACTAAATTTTTCTAAGTAACCTTATATGTATATTATTGCTAACTTTAATTTATCGTAGAAGTTCAAATCAAAATTATTTGTCAATTTCTGTGAACTTCCTTATTTTTACCATATTTCCACTAATATTTCCATCAATGCTCGACTTGTTTTCTACTTTTGTCGGACCGAAGTCCGACACGAAACTAACATTTAAAGCCATGATTACTTCTAACTTCAAACTTTTGCAACATGTACTAAATTCCTTACTCTTCATTCTTAAGTTTTTTTTTTCACATAAGACAAACCACCTAAGGTTATTCTTTATCTTTTTGCCAAAATCAATCTACCCCTATATCTACCTTCTCCATATGCATTCGATTTATATTTTACCTTTAAAGAATATTGCCTTAACTATGTCAACATCCTCATTTTATGTCCTTTGCAATTATGCAGTACTCCAGGTGAAGAAGGTTATGGACAAGTCTTCTGTGTCGATTGGAAGATTGGTTGAGAGTATGATTAAGACTGGGAAGGTTGCTTCATTTTCTGGTCTAGATTTGCCTCAGGTACTTCCACATAGATATTTTTTTTTTATTTTTTTTATTTTGGTGATGTTAACACCATTTACTGTCTGTCTTCTTTATGATTCAAAACTTAATGTTTATTGAACAAAATAGACTTCATTTATGAGAAATCTTTAATGAGTAGTTAGCACCTCTCATTGGTAAATAATAAATAGTAGTACTATAAGATATTTTTGGGAGTATCTGAATTTCTACTGTGGTGGTTTTAATTGTATAGAAACCTCGTCTTAAACAAATAACAAGTAATTAATGGATGTCATTATCTTTTATCATGAGTACCATTTCCTAGTGGAATCATATGATGCCTATAATCAGTAACTTTAGTTGTAACAGGCAACCTCCACTTGTAAAAGTGTTTTACCCACAAACACATGGTAATTTAACTGGTTAAATCAGTTGTTTTTGTTTGGAACTTA
>JAMKQA010011735.1:0-27600 GCA_024699735.1 Posidonia australis
CCACTATAAATCCTAGAGCATTGTGTGATTGAATGTTTTGTGCTTAATCCTTAATATTATTCAGATTGCATAATAATTTCCAAAGAGTTAATTAAAACTGGAAAATCTCTATTCACCCCCCCTCTAGAGAAGCATTAGTATCCTACAGAGACATGTTAGAAATGCAACGGCAAGGATGAGAACAGATGTAAACAGATCTTAGGTGAGGGAGCTTACCTATGGAAGCTTGTCTTCCCTGACGATTACGACAAGGACTTCTCCAGTGGATGGTCCACTACGATGTTGGAGGCAGTCAATGAGGGGTTGCTAGAGGTCTGGAGAGGGATGAGGAGTGTAGGGATGTGATTACACGATTATTTCGAGGTCTGGACAGTTAGATGGCTTGATCGGTGCTCGATTGAAGCTCGACGGCCGGCGACATCGCGGCTCAGCTAGAGATAGGGTGGTCCTTCGACTTAGGGGCCTGGGATTTCAATGCTGGCCTAAGAAGGACCGATGGATGTTGTGGAAGAAGATACTTGGCTGTTCTGGGGTCATGGGACAGTGTACTACTCGTGTGATGCATTGGATGGCCGAAAACAACGATTCAGGTTGCCGGAGATGGATGGAGGTGTATTGGAGGTGTGGTCTATGCTGGTTGGAATGCTCAAGGCCTGAGGTTGCCAAGAGAGGGAGCTACATGAGCTCAGGTGAGGTTTTATAAAGGGAAGAAGGAGTGGAAGTCGTTGGATGCAAGAGGTTGTTAAGGATCGGTGGTTAAGATTAAACCAAAGGGATATGATGAGCGTTCAAATTCAGAAGAGGGGTATGATAGTCCAGAGATTCCAAGGAACACTCTCAGATCCATGCCAACGAATGAGAGGAGACCAATTGGTGGTCCAACAAGTGAAAAAACCAAATCAACCCTCAGTCAAACAAGCACTGACCCAGGTGAGACAAGCCACCTACCCGTGCACCCTTTACGCGCCATTAATATGCTCCTAGGCCAAATTAGGCCTTGTGGCTGAATTCTAGGCTTGCTCCTTGGTTATTAGGCCATCAAATGGGCTCAGGCTTGGTGTGTTGATGTAAGTTAATGATGTTAAGCTGGATTGGAGGTTTCAGGGTTGATTTGGTGGGTTGTGGGCTGGTTTTGGAGTGTAAAATGGGCTTTGGTGTGGGAAAGTGCCTCGTTGTCCAAAGTAGGGTGTGCACACATGACATATATTTTATTTTCTTTCTAGTGTCATGCTTCGGTGAAGGTACGCTACTACTAGGGGCAAGTCTGGAGATACTAGGAGATGCTGGGGCCTTTCCAGCAAGAGCGCTTGGCTTAGATGGGGTTTGGGCACTTCTTGTCCATCCCTGACTTCCCACTCCGTCTTATGTTTTTGGAGTAAGTGGCAGAGCACTACAACTACAGGACTAGCTCTATTATGTCTAGAGTTGGTGAGTTCGTCCTTTCTTTGGAGGACATGGCCCATCTAACAAGGCTGAGGGTGACTAGACATTCGGTGACTGGCCTAGTGCATTCAAACTACACGATCATGATGAAGGAGTTGGTAGGCAACAGAGTGGTCATGTTCAGCCCCCACCAATTTGTCATTGCCTCCATCGCTCATCGGGTCAAGGATTCCTATGAGACGGTGACGAAGCCAAGAGTTGATGCAAACCAGTAGCTCGAAGTTTTTCTTTTGGTGTTGTTTAGGGAGGTACTCTTCTCACATGCCACTACGAAGTTATCGATTGTTTTTCTACCACTCCTTGCCGACTTGGACTAAGTGGGAGAGTACGCATGGGGTGTAGCCAGTCTTGCCCATTTGTACTCTACCCTCTTCCGCTTTTCTGATGGTAGCTTCCGCTAGCTAGGTGGGAACCTAGCTTTCTTTCAAGTAGAATAATTTCCTTTTTAATGGATGAACTTCTTTTTGTGCTCTTTTACTATAATTGTCTAACCAATGTTTCTTCATTTTGTACAGATGTGGGCCTAGGATCATTTTGCTTCTCTGCGGCCCACTCATTCAGTTCTTCAGATGGGTATGCCCTACCCTCAAGGATTGTATTGGGCCGATGCTGAGTAGGCACCCAAGTCAGTAGACGACAACCACTATGTCGATCGTCTGATTTTTGAGCTCTTTGTTCTAGCTCAGGTAGTTTTGCTTTCATTTCCTCATCTTTTCCTTTGAATATTCAATAATATGATGCTCCTTTTCTTTACTTTTCAGGTGACCTGGCGACCCTATGTCGAGGGGGAGCATGATGATGTCCTAGAGATTGTTCGGGACAGAGTCATTTTTGACCGGGACATGTGGATTCACTATTAGAACCACTACCACTTCTAGAAGATTAGTCGGGCACTACGTCAGATGGGGCGTCACCAGATACAGCCCTAAGCTACTCCCTTTGGAGTTTGGTGCAAGACTCAAGGCGACGAAGGTTGGGCTCGCCACTTGGTAGACATCTATGGCCCACAGCTCTTCGATTGGACTCATCACGGCCTGCCTACTCCAACTGATGCCACTATTGAGGACGAGGTTGAATGGGTCGAGTGGATGGATGTTGAGTTTTCTACCCTAATGGTCTTCCACCGGTCCCACTTCCTCAAACATTCAAACCTCCCCATAGGGGATACAAACCTTGGTGAGATCGTGATGTCCCGAGCCGAGTTATTGGTTGTTGTACAACTCCATCGTGCCTAGATGGAGATTGTGGTGAGTCTTTTATTTATTTGTAGCCTTGTAATTCTTGTTTACTAACCGAATTTCATTTGCAGCAAAAGGCCGCTAACAATCAAGCTGCTATCCTAGTAGTTGGCCATTCTATGGGAGGAGCTCGAGCAACTTCGTGCCTCTGTCTCTTAGGTTTCATTTTAGTTAATAGTTCAATAGCTTCTTTGCAGTCCACGACTAATTTCCCTTTTTCTATTTCTTTTGCAACCTTCAACCAGTGTAACTCCTCCTCCTAGCCATTCAGAGGAGATTTCTTGACTCTAGGATAAGGTATGATTATTTTGTGGCATATGTTTTGATTTCGCTTGGTGCTGATGAAATTGCTTGCAGGTTGCATACTTGGAAAATGACCCAAAGGAGCAGACTGGTGACTTTATCTTTGCTAGCTCTATGGGAAAGCTCAAGGAGTTGGAGGAGACTATTGCTTCCCAAGCTTCTCGGGTTCAAGAACTAGAGCAGCAAGTGCAGGCGACGACTGTGGACTTGGGTTCCACTCAGCTTGTCGAGGAGAGAGCAATCGAGATTGCCAAGCTATCTATGCAATCACAGGCTCCTGCTGTAGTTGACCTGTCCTTGGAGGTAGTTGAGTTGAGGCAGCAGCTGGCTAGAGCCTAGACGGTAAGGCTATATTTGTCTTGTCTTCTTTAATACCTACCGTGCTAACTAGTCCTCCTCTGTCTTTGCAGACCTTGAGAGACAATGAAGATATTATGGCTCAACTTGAGGGTGAGGTCAGGCACTTCAGGCACCATGCTTAGGAGAGCAGCGTCAACTTGGGTTGTTCGATTCCTCCCCCGTCGATCATCAAGCCACGACGTCATTTGGGTAGTCACCGCTCCTGGTCTGTCTCTTGGGCTACCTCAATCGCTTCAGTTTAATAGTCTTCTCAACCCCCTATGGCACCTCCTTTTGCTCCAGAGGGTGAGGGCGAGAGTGCTTCTTAGTCATTGCAGCTTGTTTTTCCCTTTTGTGCTTGTACCTTAGGGGTATGCTCTAGTGATTTTGTAGAATGATTATATTTATAAATGAAATGGAAACTTCATGCACACTTGACAACCTTATTAAATAATTCTTTTTTCCTTACCTTTCTCTAAGTTAAAAATGAATTAAAGTGACCAATGCCTTGAGTAATACCCAAAATAATGGTCTTTAATTCAAATCAACTTAAAACAGGCTCATTGTTGTGTAATAATATATGACTAACAAAACTATAAAGACAAATTTCACCTACGCACTTTAAAATCAATTTCCAAGGTCATCATCGCATTAACGAGCCATTAACTTGATGAAATTCATGACAAGTAATTGTGGATGGCCTAGAATTCCAAAAAATGTAAAATCTACGCCCGCATGTGTGCTTTGACTTGTAGAAGTCTCTAGAATTGATGAAGTCCATTTCGCATTTTATCTATGCATTGGAGGGAGCCACAGCCAAGTTCAATGTTTAAAGAAATCTGATAAGCATTGAATGACTTCTCTGGGGTGTTCAACGTTGTACGCTTATCATCAAGCGTTCAATGCTTAAAAACCCCCTGGTGTGTTAAACACTGAATATTAGGTATTCAATGTTTACTAAGGGTGTTGAACGTTTTCTCTTGCTCATTCAACGTTGAACACCCCAGTTTGGGTGTACAACACATCAAGCTCAGAAACCTTTCTATCCTTTCCAATTCTTGGCTAATGTTTCATAATGCTCTATGATTGTCTTAATGCCCACATAGTGGGGCCTCCGACATGCCTTCTTGTCTTTATAAAAGCATGGTATGGCCCCCTCAAGGTGTTCATCTTGCTCCTAATGCTTATCCTTGTTTGCTTGTGTTTCTTCATCTTTCCACTATCCTCATGGCCGCTGCTTTGATCCCTAACATTCCCATGTATCAAAATAGGAGGACTATGGTTCCTCTCGAAACAATTGATGGGCATATGATGTCCCACATCCAAGTGGGAAGGGTATGTTTTTTCCCTTTTTTTTCTCTTGACTTTTCTCCTTCTCTTTTGTTGTTTCTAGTTTGATAACCGACCTCTACAGGAAATCACTAATTTCACAAAAATGCCTTGGTTTGATCATGACTTCCCCTATGACTCTCCTTGGGTGAAAGAGTTCTTTGTTTGGGTACAGGACAAAGGGCCACTTATCGCACATATAAGCTTCGACAGGCTTCTAGACTTGTTGGGCCCTACACTGGACTTGCCTCTGCTTCATGCTTTGTGTGCATTCTAGCATCTCCAAACTCATACCTTTTCTATTGGTGCATGTGAGATGATAATCCTAGTAGAGGAAGTTGCCAGCCTACTGGGCATGCCTAACATCAATGAGTCTTGAATAGGTGCCGATTTGCCATTACCGTATGGCATAGTTGACATGCAAAAGCTCTTGGATCGTGTTTTTATAGCTCCACCTACCTTCCTTGTGCTCAAGGGTCACTAACTTGATTTGGCTTACTTATATTATAGCTTCCTTTGGGTACAAGACTCCACATTTGAAGACCAACTCCAAGTATGCCTACATTTGTTGATCGAGGGTCTAACTTTATTTGTCTCCAAAGGCTTCACTCTGGACATCTACCATACAAAGTTCCTTGTGGGGTTCACTGAACATTTGTGGTCTTCTCCCTCGGTGGCCGTTCTCGTGGCGATGTACATGAGTCTGACAAGTGTTGCCACCGGCAATGACTCTTTAGGCTCTCCCTTCCTTTTATCACAATGACTGTAGGTCTACTTTCCTAAGATTGAGATCGCAAAAACGAACATGGTCGAGGAGCGAGTTTGCTTGCTTTCGTCTGCTCCTATTAGCCTTTACACCAAGACTCGCCATACGACTGCAAACACCAATCAAGAGGTCTTCCGGTCAAGCTCAAACAAATTACGCCCACCCACTTTGTAGTATACAATGCCCACTACTGCTACGAGATGGTGGGACACAAGAAGGGCGTGCCACCTAAGCTGAGCCATATCCCCTGTATTCAAGTGCACGGGTGTGGTTCTTTTACTGACGTAGCCATGGTATACTAAATCCAAGCATTATGGACCACTCTGAACCACCACGATGACTCAAATGAGTCTCGTTTCATGCCTTTAACTAACTCATTGCTCTGGGTGGATGACCATTGGGCTTGGTATTCCAAACTACTGCCGAAGCTCATGGAATGGGCTAAGGAGACCAGGGTGCTACGCAAGAAAAGAAGACTAAATAATTAGCCTTGTAATAATTTCATCTTTTTTATTGTGTATTTTCCTTGTTATGCTCTTCATAGTTGTAATAAATTTCCTTTTATGCAATAAACATTTTTCAGCCTTTATTTCCTAGCCTTTACATGTATTGGACTGTAATGAATGAAAGGATACTCCCTTGTGAGCTTGGCATTGATCCCAAAAATGTTTGACAGTGTAAGATGTAAGATCTCCTTGTGTTTCGCTCCTGGTATGATGTGGAAACTCGAGATCTGATGTGAAGTTAAGGTCATGGGTTCACCAACTCACCAAATCGATAGCTAGATGTCGTTTGATGGTTCCCTCATGCTATCTATGATCCTTCCCTTCAAAACAAATAAGAAAAATAAGAGAAAATGGATTACATTAGGTGTAGTAAACAAATAACAAAAGAAAAACTTAAACATACAACTAAATACTGACCAAGGGGTGGTTCCCCACATGCATATGCCATGGACTATTCTATGTCATACAATGGATTTATGTAATAATAAAAATGCAAGAATTGGAGGATACCCTTCACCCTCGTACGCTGCAGAGTGGATGAGGAAGTGGAGGCCTAGATGGAGCTCCAGAGGTGCGCATAGTCTTAGACTGAAAGGATCTCTACGGATTTAGGATGATTTCGGTAGCACTTCACTAGAATTTGATCTCTCTAGGCAACCACTTTCTAAAATTGGAAGGCCTCTCAAAACTCAAGGTCTAGGGCTCTATTTATAGGCACGAGGACATCAGATATCGTCAAAATAAGTCAAGAAAATATCTAGATATTGAATCTGCTCAAAAATTCAAAAATGGGGCATTTAGGACTCATCGCTGATGGGAGCGACGACATATCTATGTCGCAGTAGGGATCGACGACAGCCCAAAAAGTTTTATTTTCTGGTGCAAAAAAATAGACAAAAATTGTCTTTTACAAACTAGTCGCCGCTCCTTGTGGCAACAAGCTCTAAATATCTCCACGTTTAAAATAAAAAACCAAAACTGATTCAATAAATATCTAGCAACTGTAGACGACTAGTCTTGCCTTTTCAAACTCTCTCGAAATCGCTAGAATATTCTAGAAAATATTTGAATTCAAAATCAAATTTTAAATTCAACTTCAAAATCAATTTCAAATTTGAAAGATAAAATACCCAATAATTACGAAAATTATGTCAAATATATCTATAACAAATTCCAGTCTCATAATTAAATAAATATTCTGAAATTAAGCACATGTTGAAATTATCTTTTTAAATTATAAATAATTCTAGCATTTAAAAGGTGATAATTAGTATCATATCTCGTTTTTGAACACGATAAAAATATATGAAATTAAAATAAATGTCATCCATTCTTCTAGAATTTTTTGGAATTATCTAGCATTGATAAAGATTTATATGATATTCCATAAATATTTAAGTATGTAGAAAATCCTAGAAATTAGAATAATTATGGGAAAAATCATGATAATATTTATAAATATCCCATATATTATATTAAAGCTTGTGATGACAAATTATCTCGAGAAAGAATTCCAAGATTCTCATCGCTTGTTGTTGTGGTACGAGACTAGAAGCCTGTACTTGTGGCAACAAGACTAGTCACTTGTACCTATGGCAATGAGTCTGGTCGCGTCTCTTTCTGGCAACATTTTGAATTTTTTGTGTTTTGCCCCTATCTTTTATGTTAAATCTACAGAAACTCCTAAAAATTCTAGAAAATACTCAAAAATCACATGAAATCCTAAAAACACCTTCTTTAAGTTTAAAGTACTCAAATCTGCCACCAATTCAAGTAAGATGAGAGTGTTAGCACTGCCACAACTAGTGACTCACAACAAAACGTTCAAGGGACTCAAGCCTACCATCAGCTTTAGTGAGTTAGCTCTGCCACAACTAACAACCTTGGACCAAGTAAAATCCAAAATGTTTTTAAAAAAAACATAAAATATCTGAAAAATAGAGCAGAAAATCCCTAGCCTCGTGATTTGGAACGCCTCAAATATTCCTATCCTAAGTGACTCTGGAAAATGGGAAAGTGAGATATCTATAGACAACAATCTGTAGTTTTAAATCACTGATAAAACGTAAAACGCCGCAACTAGGGCATTTAACACTTCAATTTTCTGCAATTATCATCTAGATGTGTTGAACGCTTGTTTTTCGACGTTCTATGTAAAATGATGGATTTTAGGCGTATAACACCTCAGAATGTTGAACGGTTCCACTAAGGCATTCTATGTAGAATGCCTAATTTTTTGGCATATAACACTTGTCGATACTACCCTACACATCTTCAACAAGCTTGTTAGCCCATCTAGGGTGCCCCTTACCCTTAGTTCTGGAAAATATAATAAATGTTAGAAAACCAAAAGAAGCAACAATCATAAAATGAAAATTAAGTGGAGGATAACAAGTCACGGCCTCAGCTTTGTTGTCTAATGAGAAATGGTTTGCCTGGTGAGGGGCTATCTCTTCTCGAGATCCTAGCATTGTCTCGTAGTCGAATACCAAGCGACCACCCTGAATAGAAGAGGTCAAACAGATGTCCTAGATTTTTGCATCATAAGTCTTGACTTGTTATCAATTTCCTACTCCTTTTTTTATATTTTTGGATTTTGTTTTTTTGGATTTTTTGGTTTTTTCTATTTTTTTTTTTGGATTTTTGATTTTTTTTTTCCCTATTTTTTGGATTTTTTTTTTTTTGGATTTTTGATTTTTCTATTTTTTTTGTATTTTTGATTTTCTTTTTTCTATTTTTTGGATTTTTTTTGGTTTGGTTTGGTTTAGAAGAAAGCAATTAAACCCTTTGCAAAAATTGGGAAGAGAGGACTAAAAGGGTGGAAACCTTGATGATTGGGTCCCTTGTGCCCTTTTGGGCCAGTAAATGCTTTTGGCTTGCCTCAGTATTAACTGTCTCTAGCCTTGGGTTTTATCCCTTGCCTCTGAGTGTATAATGTAGAGTGTGGGAAGAGAGGATAATGTCCTATCCTAAAACTTTAGCTTGACTTGGAGCTCTAAAGTCCCCCTCAGCCCAAGGCCGAATCCTACAATGCTTTTTATCCCTTAATTTTTTTTGTTTTGACTCTGGACAGCTTCTTTGTTGTCATGTTTTCATTCATTTCCTTTTAGACAGCTTATTTACTGCCATCTTTTCCTTTCTCTCTTTCTTTTGATCAATGGATAGTTTCTTTGCTGCCTTCTTTTCTTCACTTTTTTTCTTTCATTTATTTTTTTCTTTTCTTTTGTTAGGTGTCTACCTATCATTGTTCACTGAGATTTTATGCTCTATTAGTGCACCTGCCAAGCATGAATGGTCTCACCCCCGTTTTAAGTGTTCGATCAATAGATGGACAGAATCGCTTCTTTTATTTTGGATGTACTCCCCACTTTTTGTGCTTCTAAGTTTGGCCTTGGACTTCTACCCAATCACAACTTACCAAGATTTATGCTAGGATAGCTTGTCAAACTCTAGGGAAGTGTGCAGGCTTGTTATTCAAGGACTAGAGGGAAACCTCTTGGAGGTTTGCCTCTATCTCAATGTCAAAACCTTGATTCGTTTTTCCAACAATGTGTTCATGAGGTGAGGCTAAGGACAAGGTTCCCAAGTCTTGTGAGATAGGTAGTTCGCAAGCTTAGGCAATCTATAGGCTCAGTATGCATGACAAGGATAGTACCTCTTATGGTGTAGTGCAGTCCAGGGGTGTTCAAGCCTAGTGCCATCTTCTTTAGCCAAACAATAGGCATTACCCAGATATGCATCAATCACCAAGTATGGTCCTTCCTAGTTCGATCTCAACTTCGCATGCTTGTGTGGCAGGATTTCTTTAAGCACCCAATCACCAATATTAAATTTGCATTCAATTACTTTCTTTTTATATGCCTTTGCGAGTTGTTCTTGGTAGAGGTGTGCATGCTCAGCGGCTTGCAATCGCTTCTCATCTAGTAGGTCTACTGTAGACTTAACAACTACCTCTTATCCTCGGAAATTAATCTCATCGTCAAGTTGAACTCTTGATGAGGGAACCATGATTTCAAAAGGGACTACTATCTCTATACCATAAGTAAGCGCCAACAGGGTTTGACCCATGGGTGTTCTTATGGATGTTCTGTAAGCCCATAAAGCATTAGTTAGTTTATCTATCCAATCAGGTCCCTTGGCGACTTCTACTGCTTTCTTAAGGATTCAAATTAACGTTTTATTAGTATCTTCAACTTGCCCATTACTGTGGGGGTAGTACGGCGATGAATGGTATAGCTCAATTTTGAACTTCTTGTACAGCTTTCGGAAGTCCTGCGACATGAAGATTGCACCATTGTCTGCTACTAACTTCTTTGGGATCCTGAACCTTGAAAGGATATTCTTTCAAACGAACTTGCATATACTTGAGGCCTTGATTTCAATGAAAGCCTCTACTTCTACCCATTTGGTGAAGTATTCGGTGGCAATGAGTATGAACTTGTTCTGTTTTTTGGTGTCAACGGGCCAATTACATTGAATGCCCACATAGGAAATGGCCATGGTGCTTTAGACGAGTTTAGCTCTGATTTCAATGAGTGTATTTTGTCTACATGAACTTGACATTGCTTGCACCTTCTCACTTTGTGCAGTCTACTTCCATAGTGGGCCAATATTATCCTCTTCGTAATATCATCTTGGCCATGAATTGGGCATTGATGTATCCACCGCATATCCCTTCGTGCACCTCGCTAATGATGACCTCAACCTCTTTGTAGGTGACACAACAAAGTTCCCTCCTACTGAAAGACCTCTTGAATAGAACCTTGACTCTCATGAAATATCTGGTAACCATCCTTCTTATTGCTTCTCTATCTTGCAAAGTTGCATACTCGGAAAAAGTCCCACTTTGATGTAATTTTGGATGTCGAAAAACCAAGGGTTTCCATCCTCTTCGATGTTGTAGCAAACTTCGAATCTTGCGATCCTTGACTTTTCAATCTCCTGCTTGAGCTCCACTGCCCATGGCTCGATTGAATCAAGGAGGGATGCCCCTTGTTGTTGCATCATGATAGTTTATTCTCTAGCATTGATTGGGAACTCAATCAAGGAGGCTAGCAAAGCGAGAGCATCTACGAGAAAGTTGTAGCTCCAAAGGGTATGGACATATACCACTTGCTGGAATTGTGTCAACAACAGGCGGGTGATGTCCTAATATACCTCCATTCTTGGGTTAATGGTTCTATATTTGTTTAAGGTTTGTCTCAAAATCAGTTTGGAATCTCCAATGAGCTTTAATTTCTTTGCCCCTAGCTCTAAGGCTAAGCGTAGTCTGAGGATCAAGGCCTTGTATTCTGCAATGTTGCTGGTGCTCGTAGTGAAATTTAGTTGGACGGCTCAGGGAATGAGGACTCCTTTAGGGGTGAGGAGTGCTATGCCAATGCCTGCCCCTTACCTATTCAGTGCTCCATCGAAGTATAAGGTCCATTGCTGGTTAGGTGGTTCTACAACTTGTATCACCAATATTTCTTCATTTAGGAAATCTATTTGGATGGGTTGGTAGTCCTCTATGGGAAACTCTACCAAATGATCTACTATGGCTTGCCCCTTGACTGCTTTCTAAGGTACGTACTAGAGGTCAAACTCTGTGAAGAGGATTTTCCATCTCGCCAGCCTTCCATAGAGAATTGACTTCTCAAACATATGCTTGATGCGATCCATTTTCGTGATGTAACAAACCTTGTGAGCCAAGAAGTAGTGCCTTAATTTTTGAGATGCCTAAACCAACGCTAAATAGTGTTTTTCAATAGCAGTGTACTCCTCACATCCCAAGAATGTTCAACTTAGGTAGTAGATGACCTTCTCCTTCTTTCCACTCTCATCATGTTGGGCGAGTAGTAGCTCGATGGAGGATGAAGTAACTGCTACATATAGCAATAATGGTTTCCCTAGTGTGGGTGTTGACAAGATGGGAGGATTCATAAGGTAAGCCTTGAGTTCATCAAAAGACTTCTGGCAATTCTTATCCCAAATAAACTCTTTTCCCCCTTTTAACAACTCATAAAAGGGTTTACATTTGTCGGCGTGTTGTGAAATAAATCTTCAGATGAATTGTAAATGCCCGATGAGTCCTCTAAGCTCCTTGATGTTCCATGGAGGAGGCATTTGTGCAATTGCCTTGGCTTTTTGAGGGTCTACCTTGATTCCTCTTTTACTAATGATAAAGCCCAATAGTTTGCTGGCAATAACTCCAAATATGCATTTGTTTGGATTCATCTTCAATTGTATTACCTTGCTCTACTTAGTACTTTTCTTAGTGCCTTAAATTTCCCTTGTCTTTGACTTGACCAGGATGTCATCGACATACACTTCCATACAGTCATGCATCATGTCGTGAAATATGGCCATCATTGCCCTTTGATATGTGGCGCCAACGTTCTTGAGACCGAATGGCATGACCACGTAACAATATGTTCCCCATGGTGTGATGAACGATGTCTTTTCCTGATCTTCTTCAACTAACTTAATCTAATTGTAGCCGGAGAAGCCATCCATGAATGACAACATCTCGTATCCCACGGTATTGTCCACTAGTAGGTCGATATGTGGTAGAGGGAAGTCATCTTTTGGGAAGACATCATTGAGATTGCAATAATCGATGCAGACTCTGACCCTACCGTCCTTCTTAGCCACTAGCACAATGTTGGAGACTCACTTGGGGTACACGACCACTTTCATGAATTTTTGCTTTGTGGAGTTTGTTGATCTCCTCTTTGACTTTGAGTTCCAAATCTAGTCTCAGTCGCCTCAAATTTTGCTTAATGGGTTTGGCACCGGGGTTTAATGGAAGTTAGTGTTCCACTAGGGTTGACTGTAGACCAGGCATATATTCATATTTGAAGGCTAGTACATCCACAAACTCCTTCAGGATCTTTACCATTTCAGTTTGCTCCTTTGGACTTAAGTTGGCACTTATGAGCATTTACTTTGGCTCTTCCGTGGCTCCCAAGTTGATTTCCATGGTTTCCTCCTCAACTACTTTGGTTTGCTCTTCGTATTTGTCCATTAAATGCTAAAGTAGGTCTAATTCAGCCTCCTCGTCTTCCTCATTACTGTCATAGTTTGATAACTCATATGCCTATATAACTGTGTATCTCCCAAACTTGTCAAATTCCTTTATTAGGAAAACCATGTTAGTTGTAGCCAGCTCCTAAGGCATTGCCTCTTTGTAATGACATACAGGAATAGTTTTTGAAGTAGTGGTCAAGGATGACTATGAGTTGTTACTACTGACATGGTGATCCTACTTTCCCTTATTTAAGACTAAATTATTCCTAAGAAAAGAAAACAATGTGCAACTAAAAAGTCTTTTATTTACAAAATCAAGGGGGATGCCCCTAGGTTTACCTCCATCAATAGAGGTTTAAGCCTTTCTAGGCAGACTCGTCAATTCTGACATTCCTACCATCTTTGAAAGGCTCATGATCTACTTCCTAGTCTGGATCACTTTTGGGCCTATGGGATTGCGAATTGTCAAAGATGTACGTGCTAAGGAGGTGAACCTTGTCGACTAATTGTTGTGACCTTCTCAAATTTAGCTTAGTGAGTTGGCTCAGCGTTGGAGATGGTTTCGGAGCTGAGGGCAAAGAGAGCTTAGAAATGTTGGTGGAAAAGGAGGAGTGTGGTGGCTCGTCTGGAGGTGGGGGAGCTAGTGACAAACCCTTGGTCATTGAGGAGGATGTTGGTGGCTCAGTTGTCAGAGAGAATGTTGGAGGTTCAGCTATTGACACTGTCGGCTCAATTGCTGGAGGGGGTGCCATTAGCTCAGTTGTTGGAGAAGATGTTGTTGGCTCAATTGTTGGTAGGGATGTTGTTGGCTCAGTTGCTAGTGAAGGCGCCGATGGCTCAGTTGTTAGTGAAGATGCTAGTGGATCTTTGACTAAAAGTTGGCCCTCTAGCGACCTTCTTTGTAGGTCAAGGGTTTCAAATAGTTGGGAAATGCCTTCGTCTTCCATGTCCTTTATGCCTAGATCGTCATCTTTTGTATGTAAGGATGAGGCAACACATTCTCGTGGGATAGTATTTGGGTTCATGATGCCCTTGCTAGTGAAGTGATTCTTTAGGTTCCATCGTAGGGGTTACTCATCAAGGAGTTGGTTGAACCCCAACCCCACTCGACCTTCTCAATCATATGCCTTCACTAGCTCCTTCATCCCTTTGCCTTCTGGTCCTAGCCCTTGGCCTTCCTTGTAGCTAATTTTCTTCATGATCTCCCATCCCACATTCATAGGGGTTATTTTGGCTTTGGGAGATGACTTACTTTGTAGACTAACATGGGCTTGGCCCACCGTTCCCTTAGCTCAACCATGGAGACTATGTTTTTTTCTTTCTCGGCCTTAGTTGCCTTTTCTCACACAATAACCTTGTACAATAGGTAGATTACATTTTCTTCAGCTTCTGTGGTCAGCATGTCCCCTTCTATTTTTATGATTTTCCCATTGTGGGGAAACTTTAAGCACTGGTGGCGAGGGGATGAAACTACTTTTAAATTATCAAGCCACTGCATCCCCAAGATAATTTGGTATGGCACATTCATGTCTATAACAAGTAGTTGTGTTAGGACTTAAGCCAATCCTATCTCGATTTTTGTGGTCCATTTTTCGTGTGTTTTTTGTTTGCTATCATCATATCTGATAATTGTCATGTCTATGGGAGTTAATAGGGCCTCATTCACAACTTATGGTAGATAGGGAACAAATGTTCATTGATGCTTCTATATCTACTAATACACCAGATATTAAGTGATTATTTACAGAAATAGTTACATTTAGAGGTGCCATCCTCCTTTATGGTGATGCAAGCTCATCATCAGAGAAGGTAATGATAGGCTTTGCAAAAGCAGCTGTAGCTATCACTTGGAGCTCCTCTACTGGTATGTCTGGAGCTACTTGTGCTTTTTTGAGCACTTCCTGCAAAGCTTTCCAATGTAGGCTCAAACTGTTGATGAGATGGAAGATAGAAATCCTAACTTGTGTTTTCTTAATTGCTCCAAGATGTCGTATTCCACTGTCTCTGATCTCTCTTGTGGCAGGGATGGCCCTGCTTGTTCCATTGGTGGCACTATCTGATTCGACATTCTTCCACCCCAAGTGATGGGTGTTGCTGTCGCTTCAATATTGACTTTGTTTTCTTGCTCCTCTGCAATCTTCCTTCGAGCCAGATCATGTCACATGACGAAGGTTGGCCTCTATGGTGCAGGCTATCGATGCCCCAGTGGGTTGATGGCTTCTGTCGGTGATGCTATTGGAGCTCAAAATATTGACATTGGAGTAGTCATAGTAGTTTGTGGTGTTGTTGCACCCTGGGAGCTTGACGTCTTGAAGATTGCCAACTTGCCTGGTGGTGGTTTGGTAGTTTTGAAGATTGATGAGACCGACGGTGACACAACTTTGGGGCCCCATGATGACGAGAGGGCTTCTTTTTATGGCTTCTTCCAGAGTGGGGGTAATGCCCCTTCGTTCCCTTCATCGTCGAAGGCAACTATTTGTGGCAATGGCTTTGGTGGAGCTGGTCTCCAGGGTACCCCTAGATGATGGGCTAGGATTATGATGCCATGACAAATATCTGGCAAGAGGACAAATATTTATACATCTTCTGCCACCATTTCCTCCTCGTCTTATGTAGCTTCCCATTCTCTGCTCACTGTCCCAACTGTCATCGGATATTGTTTCCCATTTCTCTTCATATTGCTGGGGACTCTCTATTGCCGTTTGGAAATCATAGGCCTCAAAGATTTCAGCATCCCTGAATGCCATGACTTTGTGGTTGGGGAGGGGGTTATTGTAGATCTGTTATTGCTGCCTCTACCTAGCTTTGTCCACCAGCAAGTCCCATTCAAACACATCCACTTCCATCATGTCATAGACCATGTCTTGGAAGGTCCAATAGTCATCGATATTGTGACCATGTCTTTTATGAAATGGGTAGAATTTAGTTTGGTCACAATTCAGAGCATCTGGCTTAGTGGGAGGGAGGTTGATTGCTTTGACCTCCATTAGTTCTATGAGCATGTCTACTAGTGAGACTGGAAGTGGTGGGTAATGGTTTCGCTTGGATACTTTGGACTATGTCGACTGGGGAAGTGGTACACTATGATAGCTACCTTTGTGCCCATTAATATTTGTGTTCCTCAAAAGATAGTTGTTGGGACTATCTCTATTCCATTGTTGTTGGAGTTGACTCCATTGTTGTCGAGGTTTACTGCACCGCTATTACTAGGGATGTGTGACACTTGGGTCTGATTATCCATTTTAATTGTAAACCATGTAATTAACTACAATATTGCATAAGTGGTTTATTAATGGATAATCTATTGTTTCTTGCGATTGTGAGGATTTGGTTGGCTTTTTGTGTACTTGGTTGTGATTTAGGACCAATGTGGGGTCTGATTTGAGGATACACAGTCACCTCAGTTCGCATGCCTGTCTTTCACTCTTTCTTTTCTTTCTTTCTTTTTCTCTCTCCCTCACAAGCCACACCATCCCCGTCTTCTTCTTCCCCTTCCCCAACCAGTGCCACCATGAGACGGTGGCTCGTGCCTCCCCGTCTCGTCCAACGTGATGGTGGCCAGCGCCATGTGGGAGGAGGATAAGATAAGAGGAAGGAGGCAATAGTGGGAGGAAGCCAGGAGAGAAAGAAGGAAGAAGAGAAACGGTGCATGAGCCCGAGGGAGAAGGAGCGTCACCGGTGCTAAAGGAGGAGGAGGAGGAGGAAGAGCTGTGCCATGGTCCGTCGAGGCGAGGGGAGGTCCGCTAGAGTGCGGGAAGTCGCCAGAGTGCCATTTCTGGTATGCGACTCCCTTTCTCTCTCTTTTCTACGATTTTCGTTTAACATGTTAAATGCATGAAAAATGGTGTAAAATGCATGTAAAATTGTATAAAAATAGTAGAATTGATGGGAATGTGTTGAATAGCATGAATATGTAGATATCATGCGGTTAGGATGGAAATTTGTAGTATTATACAAGATTTAGGGATGAAGGCTATAGTAGTCGTTTTTGAGCTCCACCCCTTTGTGATTTTCATATGAATTGCAAAGTTGATGGATTGATGAATGGTTTGGGGGGTTTTGAAGTAGACACAAGGGTCTACACCCCATGATTTATTTGTATTTTATGATGCTTGTTTGAGGGGTCTTCCAGAGGCTCCCACTTCTGGCGAACAAATGGTTGCTGGCAAGGGCCGTGTACAGAACACGGGAGATTCAACATGCCGAACTGGCTTCGGCATACCGAATCCCTGTCAAGTTGTACAGAGGTATCCGGTTTCAGTAGAGTGAAACCCATCGGTCGACCGAAACAAGAGGTTTCGGTATACCAAAAATATTTGATATACCGAACCAGTGATTTTTGGTATACCGAATTTTATTTCGATCTGTCGTTTTTATCCCCTGGCCCATATGAATAAATGGGCATAAATGATGGAAATAAATGGTTTTAAAGGGTCAATGAACATGTGTTAATGGTGTTTTCCCCATGAAAAAGACATGGAGGAACATGGAACCCGAATTAGTAAATTTGGGAATGGTTTTGGGTTTAGACCCTAAAAATGAATAAAAGTGATTAAACATGTGATTTTTGAGTAATTTTAGGTATGAGACCAAACTTATGATTTAAAAAGCATGGTTTTAAATGATTTGAG
Organism: Posidonia australis; assembly: GCA_024699735.1. Taxonomy (NCBI): domain Eukaryota; kingdom Viridiplantae; phylum Streptophyta; class Magnoliopsida; order Alismatales; family Posidoniaceae; genus Posidonia; species Posidonia australis. Next base: position 17,561 of record JAMKQA010011735.1, read on the forward strand.
TTGGGACCCTAGTAGAGGGTCATGTGTTGCTTGGAATCAGTTCCTGCAACAAAAGGAATGAAAGAAAAATGGTTTTGAAAAAGAAAACTTAAAGAGTTTTGAAAAGAAGCACTAATAATGTGTTGGGGAACCACAAGGGTTGGTGTCGATAAGGTGGTAGGTGTATGAGACTCCAATGAAACCAATTGTCAGATACGACTGTGGTTGCCGAGCTTGAGACGGTGTAGGCTAAGCTTGGGTATATGGGCCTCGGTGTTCAGGTCACCGAGCTCGTGACGGTGTAGGCTGGGCTTAGGAATATGAGACTTAGTTGTCTAGGTCACCTACGGTGTAGGCTGAGCCTAGGTTATTGAACCTAGTTTTTCGGGTCACCGATGGGACGTCAGATAAAGACGTATCCCCATGCATTTATTAAAAAAAAAAAGAAATTAAGGCTGGTTTGCCAAAGCAGTGACATCTTGTATGGGGAATTTCACCACGGTAGTGCAGAGAAGTAGGGGAAATAGTATCCTCACCTACTACTTGTGTGTCTAGTTATCCCTAATCAAGGTAACATCAATAAGTAAAGTGGAAATGAAAAGAAAAGTATGTGATTTTGTGAAAACGAAAGAAAAATGGTTTGGCTAGGATTGGACTTGTGAAAGGTCCTAAAACCTAGAATTGAATATGAATTGTGTTTTAACCAGTTACCAGCCAATGTTTGTGATTCTGATTTTGAGCCCGAGAGGCATTATGTTTTAGGCTGGATCAGGTCGAAAATGTGGATTTATTAGAATATGAGAAAGGTTTTGAAAAGTACAAAAAAGAAAGAAAAGATGAGTTTTGGGAAAATGTTGTTTTGGAAACGAATTCCCAAATGTTTTAAAAAGGAAAGGAAAGTGAATTTTGAGAAAAGCATAGTTCTGGGAGCAGATCCCATAGTGATTTCAAGGAAAACGGAAATAATGTTTTAAAATTGGATTTTCGAAAGAAAACCAAGTTTCATAAATTAAAATTTGTACTTTTAGCATTTTTACCGGATTTTTTGTTGCTTGTGTGTTTGGAGCATGTACTAGGTGACTTAGATATCACTCACACGTGCTTTGTTTGGTTTTCAAGTGCAAATCATGTGCAGTCGAGTTCCGATGCCGGACTTGGAGCTTCTAGCCGCACATTGTTTCCTGATGGTGAGCCTTAGTTACAGTTATTTAATTTTATTGTAATTAGTGTAATTTCGCTTATGATACTGTGATTTTGGTAGCGTGCCCGGGTTGGGGCGTTACAGAGTGGTATCAGAGCTACGGTTACACCTAATGCACCAGCTTGGTGATGTCCAGTCTAGTGGCTCCCTAGGACTGCATAATAGAGAGTTGTGCACCTGAATGTTTGGTTGTTGTGTTTTATTGTGCTAGTAGGAAGATATCTCGCTGAGGCTGCAGTCGTGGCAAGGTCCTAGTGCTTGACTCCGAGACAGGAGAGGGTAGTGCATGGAGGGGTATGAGACGAGAGTTCGACGAGATGATGTGGGGATTCACCTAGTCCTTCGGCAGCAATAGTAGAGATGAGGCGAAGGGAGACCCATTGATTAAGTAGCTTCGCCAGTTGGGTGTGCCGACCTTTGATAGGCGCGACACACCAAAGGAGTGTGAGGCTTGGTTCTTGGAGGTGGAGAAAATCCTAGAGGGGATCAACTGTCCAGCAGAGATGTGGATCCGGATCGCAGCGTTTCAGCTCAAAGGTATTGCGGATCAGTGGTGGAGGGTCGTGCGCCGCACCAAATTCCCAAATGCAAACCTACTGATGATCTCTTGGAAGGGGTATCGAGAGGCATTCTATGAGAGGTTTTTCCCTCAGCATGAGAGGGATAAGTTGGACAGAGAATTTAGGAATCTGAAACAGGGGAGCCAAACTATGGCTGAGTATGAGTTGTCCTGCCTTCGACTGGAACAGTTCTCTCAGGCAGTAGTTTCCGAGAAGAACAGAGCCAAGAAGTTCATGGAAGGACTGAATTCTGTGCTGAGATCCAAAGTTATTGGCTTCAGATGCTAGACTTTAGCGGATGCTATTGAGCTTGCAAGCCGCTATGAGGATGATCGTAGGTTGTTCCAGGAAGAGTATCCTAAGAAGGAAAAGGAGAGGAAGTCTGTCTCTCGACCTTCTGGTAGTGCTCGGACTTCTCACAATTGTAGCATAATACATTGTCTAAGTTCCTCTGCTTGTGCCAACACTGTGTCGCTACATGCCCCTTCTTGCCACAGACGTGACATGGTCCCACCTGTGAGCCGCTGCTAGACCCTGCATGGCTGAAACCCACACTCTCTTCTCTACCAGATGTAGGTCGCCGCTTCTTCCCAGAGCTACCAGAACTCCCAGAACTCCCAGAACTTGGCACTCCAGTCATTAACAGTCGAGAAACGGAAGGTCGGGAGACAGAAGGTCGAGAGACAGACTTCCTCTCCTTTTCCTTCTTAGGATACTCTTCCTGGAACAGCCTACGATCATCCTCATAGCGGCTTGCAAGCTCAATAGCATCCGCTAAAGTCTAGCATCTGAAGCCAATAACTCTGGATCTCAGCACAGAATTCAGTCCTTCCATGAACTTCTTGGCTCTATTCTTCTCGGAAACTACTACCTGAGAGAACTGTTCCAGTCGAAGGCAGGACGACTCATACTCAGCCACAGTTTGGCTCCCCTGTTTCAGGTTCCTAAATTCTCTGTCCACTTGGGCCTGATTATCCATTTTAATTGTAAATCATGTAATTAACTGTAATATTACATAAATGGTTTATTAATGGATAATCTATTGTTTCTTGCGATTGTGAGGATTTGGTTGGCTTTTTGTGCACTTGGTTGTGATTTGGGACCAATGTGGGGTCCAATTTGAGAATGCATAGTTGCCTCGGTTCGTGTGCTTGTCTTTCCCTCTTTCTTTTCTTTCTTTCTTTTTCTCTCTCCCTCACGAGCCACACCATCCCCGTCTTCTTCTTCCCCTTCCCCAACCTATGCCACCACGAGACAACGGCTCATGCCTCCCCGTCTCTTCCGACGTGATAGTGGGCGGCACCATGTGGGAGGAGGAGGAGATAAGAGGAAGGAGGCAGCAATGGGAGGAAGCCGGGAGAGAAAGAAGGAAGAAGAGAAACGGTGCACAAGCCAGAGAGAGAAGGAGCGTCACCAGTGCCAGAGGAGGAGGAAGAGCTGTGTTGTGGTCCATCGAGGCGAGCGGAGGTCCGTCGGAGTGTGGGAAGTCGCCAGAGTGCCATTTCAGGTACGCAACTCCCTTTCTCTCTTGTTTATACGGTTTTTGTTTAACATGTTAAATGCATGAAAAATGGTGTAAAATGCATGTAAAATTGTATAAAAATAGTAGAACTAATGGGAATGTGTTGAAGAGATGAATATGTAGATATCATGCGGTTAGAACAGAAATTTGTAGGGTTATACGAGATTTAAGGATGAAGGCTACAATAGTCGTTTTTGAGCTTCACCCCTTTGTGATTTTCGTATGAATTGCATAGTTGATGGATTGATGAATGGTTTGGGGGGTTTTGAAGTAGACACAAGGGTCTACACCATATGATTTATTTGTGTTTTATGATGCTTGTTTGAGGGATCCGCCAGAGGCTCCCACTTCTGGCGAACGAATGGTTGCTGGCAAGGGTCGTGTACAGAACACGAGAGATTCGGCATGCTGAACTAGGTTCGACATACTGAATCCCTGTCAAGATGTACAGAGATGTCCAGTTTCGGTAAAGCAAAACCCATCGGTCGACCGAAACAGGAGGTTTCAATATACCAAAAATATTCGATATACCGAACTAGTGATTTTTGATATACCGAATTTTAGATCGATCTACCGTTTTTATCCCATGGCCCATATGAATAAATGGGCATAAATAATGGAAATAAATGGTTTTAAAGGGTCAATGAGCATGTGTTAATGGTGTTTTCCCCATGAAAAGGACATGGAGGATCATGGAACCCAAATAAGTAAATTTGGGAATGGTTTTGGGTTTTATACCCTAAAAATGAATAAAAGTGATTAGACGTGTGATTTTTGAGTTATTTTAGGTATGAGACCCAACTTATGATTTAAGTTGGGACCCCAATAGAGGGTCATGTGTTGCATGGAATAAGTTCCTGCAATGAAAGGAAAAAGGTTTTGAAAAAGAAAACTTAAAGAGTTTTGAAATGAAGCACTAATAATGTGTTGGGGAACCACGGGGGTTGGTGTCGATAAGGTGGTAGGAGTATGAGACTCCAATGAAACCAATTGTCAAATACGACTGTGGTTGCCGAGCTTGAGACGGTGTAGGCTAAGCCTAGGTATATGGGCTTGGGTGTTCGGGTCACCGAGCTCATGACGGTGTAGGCTGGGCCTAGGAATATGAGACATAGGTGTCCGGGTCACCGACGGTGTTGGCTTAGCCTAGGTTATTGAACTTAGTTGTTCGGGTCACCGATGGGACGTCAAATAAAGACGTATCCCCGTGCATTTATAAAAAAAAAAAAGAAATTGACGCCGGTTGGCCGAGGCAGTGTAATCCCGCACGAGGAATTTCACCACAACAGTGCAGAGAGGTAGGAGAAATGGTGTCCTCTCCTACTGCTTGTGTGTCTGGTTACCCCTGATCAAAGTAACATCAATAAGTAAAGTGTAAATGAAAATTATGTGATTTTGTGAAAATGAAAGAAAAATGGTTTGGCTAGGATTGGACTTGTGAATGGTCCTAAAATCCTATAAATGAATATGAATTGTGTTTTAACCAGTTACCAGCCAATGTTTGTGATTTTGGTTTTGAGCTCGAGAGGTGTTATGTTTTAGGCTGGATCTAGTCAAAAATGTGGATTTATTAGAATATGAGAAAGGTTTTGAAAAGTACAAAAGAGAAAGAAAAGATGAGTTTTGGGAAAATGTGGTTTTGGAAATGAATTCTCAAATGTTTTAAAAAGGAAAGGAAAGTGAATTTTGAGAAAAGCATAGTTCTAGGAGCAGATTCCCAAGTGATTTCAAGGAAAAAGGAAATAATGTTTTAAAATTGGATTTTCGAAAGAAAACCATGTTTCATAAATTAAAAATTGTATTTTTAGCGTTTTTGTCGGATTTTTTGTTGCTTGTGTGTTTGAGGCACGTACTGGGTGACTTAGATGTCACTCATGCGTGCTTTGTTTAGTTTTCTGGTGCAAATCATGTGCAGTCGAGTTTTGATGTTGGAGTTGGAGCTTCTAGCCTCACATTGTTTCCTGGAGGTGAGCCTTAGTTACAGTTATTAAATTTTACTGTAATTAGTGTAATTTTGCTTATGATACTGTGATTTTGGTAGTATTCCCAGGATCAGGGTGTTACAGGATGATTCCACTATTGCTACGGAGGATGGTTCCACTATTGCTATTAAGGATGGCTCCATCGTTGTTGAGGGTGTCCCCATAGTGGTTGTACACTATTTCGGTGAGGCTCTTGGCAGTGTTCTTGTATGGCCATTTTTCTTTGTTCTTGTGGCTTTGGCGTGGTGCTGAGTTTACTCACCGATCCAGGTACACCTTCCACCACTTGCACTTTTCTTGCTTTCTTTGGCTCATCAATGAAGTCATGCAAGTTTTCGTCGACAGAAGCAGCCACCTCATAAACAGCTGCTATGATAGGGCAGTATGCATTCACTAGCCTCTTCTTCATAAGTCCGGTTGTGTTGGCTATGAGGGTCTGAACGACCTGTCTCTTTGGAATAGTTAAACCTGACCTGGCTGCCATCTCTCGCCATCTGTTGGCGAAGGTTACCCAACTTTCACCCTCTCTCACGACTTCTTTACTTAATTCCTGGAAAGTGGGCTTTGTGGCGATCTTATGTTGGTATTTTGTGAGGAAGCACTCTGTTATTTTGTCAAAGCTACTGAGGTCAGAGAGGGTGAGGAACAAGTCCTTGGGTTCACCCTCCAATGGGTAGAAGAAAAGATGTATTATTAGCCCCAAGTTATAGAAGTAAGAGGCGGACTCCATTTGGAACCTGAGATGTGGTTGTGTGGGTTGGTAGTTCCATTAAACTTCGAAGTCTTAGGGTACTTGAAGCCTGGAGGAAGTCTAAATGGAGGAAAGCTGCTCATATCATAATTATTGGATCCTACATGTGTATCCCTAATGCATTAAGCATTTTCCTTATTTCTTATAGAGTGTTCATCCCTACTGACTCGGTTCACCACCGGATCAGAGGAGTCTCGAGAAAAGGATAGATGGTTGGTCCTAGGCTATTAGCAACCAACGACTCGGATCACCTCCAGATCGGAGGAGTCTAAAGAAAAGGATAGATGGATAGTTGGTCCTTGGCTATAAGTAACCAACGACTCGGATCACCTCCGGATCAGAGGAGTCTCGAGAAATGGATAGATGGTTGGTCCGAGGCTATAAGGAACCAACGACTCGGATCACCTCTGGTTCAGTGGAGTCTCGAAAAAAGGATAGATGGTTGGTATTAGGCTTTAAGGAACCAACGACTCGGATCACCTCCGGATCTGAGGAGTCTCGAGAAAAGGATAGATGGTTGCCCCAAGGCTATAAGGAACCAACGACTCAGATCACTACCGGATCAGAAGAGTCACGAGAAACGGATAGATGGATAGTTGGTCCTAGGCTATAAGGAACCAACGACTCGGATCACCTCTGGATCAGAGGAGTCTCAAGAAAAGGATAAATGGTTGGTCCTAGGCTATAAGGTATCAACGACTCGGATCACCTCCGGATCAGAGGAGTCTCGAGAGAGGATAGATGCTTGGTCCTAGGCTACAAGGAACCAACGACTCGGATCACCTAGGGATCAAGGAGTCTCGAGAAAAGGATAGATGGATAGTTGGTCCTAGGCTATAAGGAACCAATGACTTGGATCACCTCCAGATCAGGGGAGTCACGAGAAACGGATAGATGGTTGGTCCTAGGCTATAAGGAACCAACGACTCGGATCACCTCCGGATCAGAAGAGTCTCGAGGAGAGGATTGATGGTTGGTCCTAGGCTATAAGGAACCAACGACTCGGATCACCTCCGGATCAGAGGAGTCTCGAGGAAAGGATAGAGGGTTGGTCCTAGGCTTTACGGAACCAACGACTTGGATCACCTCCGGATCAGAGGAGTCTCAGAAAGGATAGATGGTAGGTCCTAGGTTATAAGGAACCAACGAATCGGATCACCTCCGGATCAGAGGAGTCTCAAGAAAAGGATAGATGGATAGTTGGTCCTAGGCCATAAGGAACCAACGACTCGGTTCACCTCTGGATCAGAGGAGTCGCGAGAAAAGGATAGATGGTTGGCCCTACGTTATAAGCAACCAACGACTCGGATCACCTCCGGATGAGAGGAGTCTCAAGAAAAGGATAGATGGATAGTTGGTCCTAGGCTATATGGAACCAACGACTCGGATCACCTCCGGATCAAAGGAGTCTCGAGAAAAGGATAGATGGTTGGTCCGAAGCTATAAGGAACCAACGACTCGGATCACCTCTGGATCAGTGGAGTCTCAAAAAAAGGATAGATGGTTGGTCTTAGGCTTTAAGGAACCAACGACTCTGATCACCTCCGGATCTGAGGAGTCTCAAGAAAAAGGATAGATGGATGGTCCTAGCCTATATGGAACGAACGACTCGGATCACCTCTGGATTAGAGGAGTCTCGAGAAAAGGATAGATGGTTGGTCCTAGGCTATACGGAACCAACGACTCGGATCACCTCCGGATCAGAGAAGTCTCGAGGGAAGGATAGATGGTTGGTCCTAGGCTATAACGAACCAACAACTTGGATCACATCCGGATCAGAGGAGTCTCGAGGAAAGGATAGATGGGTGGTCCTCAGCTATATGCTACCAACGACTCGGATCACCTCCAGATCAGAGGAGTCTCGAGAAAAGGATAAATCGTTGGTCCTAGGATATAAGGAACCAACGACTCGGATCACCTCCGGATCAGAGGAGTCTCGAGGGAAGGATAGATGGTGGGACCTTGGCTATAACGAACCAACAACTCGGATCACAAGCGGATTAGAGGAGTCTAAAGGAAAGGATAGATGGGTGGTCCTTGGCTATAAGGAACCAATGACTCGGATCACCTCTGGATCAGAGGAGTCTCGAGGAAAGGAAAGATGGTTGGTCCTAGGCTATAAGGAACCAACGACTCGGATCACCTCCGGATCAGATTTGCCTCGAGGAAAGGATAGATGGTTGGTCCTAGGCTATAAGGCACCAACGACTCGGATCACCTCCGGATCCGAGGTGTCTCGAGAAAAGGATAGATGGTTGGTCCTAGGCTATAAGGAACCAACAACTCGGATCACCTCCGGATCAGAGGAGTCTCGAGAAAAGGATAGATGGATAGTTGGTCCTAGGCTATAAGGAACCAACGACTCGAATCACCTACGGATTAGAGGAGTATCGAGAAAAGGATAGATGGTTGGTCCTTGGCTCTAATGAACCAACGACTCGGATCACTTCCGGATCAGAGGAGTCTCGAGAGAGGGTAGATGGTTGGACCTAGGCTATAAGGAACCAACGACTCGGATCACCTCCGGATCAGTGGAGTCTCGAGAAAAGGATAGATGGATTGTTGGTCCTAGGCTGTAAGGAACCAACGACTCGAATCACCTACGGATCAGAGGAGTCTCGAGAAAAGGATAGATGGTTGGTCCTTGGCTATAATGAATCAACGACTCGGATCACTTCCGGATCAGAGGAGTCTTGAGAGAGGATAGATGGTTGGACCAAGGCTATAAGGAACCAACGACTCGGATCACCTTTGGATCAGAGGAGTCTCGAGAAAAGCATAGATGGATAGTTGGTCCTACGCTATAAGGAACTAACGACTCGGATCACCTACGAATCAGAGGAGTCTCGAGAAAAGGATAGATGGTAGGTCGTAGGCTATAAGGAACCAACGACTCGGATCACCTCCGGATCAGAGGAGTCTCGAGGAAACGATAGATGGCAGGTCCTAGGTTATAAGGAACCAACGACTCGGATCACCTCCGGATCAGAGGAGTCTCGAGGAAAGGATAGATGGTTGGTCCAATGCTACAAGGTACTAACGACTCGGATCACCTTCGGATCAGAGGAGTCTCAAGAAACGGATGGATGGTTGGTCCTAGGCTATAAGGAACCAACGACTCGGATCACCTCCGGATCAAAGGAGTCTTGAGGGAAGGATAGATGGTTGCTCCTAGGCTCTAATGAACCAACAACTCGAATCACCACCAGATCTGAGGAGTCTCGAGGAAAGGATAGATGGTAGGTCCTAGGCTATAAGGCACCAACGACTCGGATCACCTCCGGATTAGAGGAGTCTCGAGAAAAGGATAAATGGTTGTTCCTAGGCTATAAGGAACCAACGACTCGGATCACCGCCGGATCAGAGGAGTCCCCAGAAACGGATAGATGGTTGGTCCTAGGCTATAAGGAACCAACGACTCGGATCACCTCCAGATCTGAGGTGTCTCGAGAGAGGATAGATGGTTGGTCCTAGTCTATAAGGAACCAACGACTCGGATCACCTCCGGATCAGTGGAGTCTCGAGAAAAGGATAGATGGTTGGTCCAAGGCCATAAGGAACCAACGACTCGGATCACCACTGGATCAAAGGTGTCTTGTGAAAAGGATAGATGGTTGGACCAAGGCTATAAGGAACCAACGACTTGGATAACCTCCGGATCAGAGGAGTCTCGAGAAAAGGATAGATGGTTGGTCCTAGGCTATAAGGAACCAACAACTCGGATCACCGCTGGATCAGAGGAGTCTCGTGAAAGGATAGAAGGTAGGTCCTAGGCTATAAGGAACCAACGACTCGGATCACCTCCGGATCAGAGGAGACTCGAGAAAAGGATAGATGGATAGTTGGTCCTAGGATATACGGAACCAACGACTCGGAACACCTCCAGATCAGAGGAGTCTCGAGAAAAGGATAGATGGATTGTTGGTCCTAGGCTATAAGGAACCAATGACTCGGATCACCTCCGTATCAGAGGAGTCTCGAGAAAAGGATAGATGGTTGGTCCTAGGCTATAAGGAACCAACGACTCAGATCACCTCCGGATCAG
>JAMKQA010011736.1:0-25316 GCA_024699735.1 Posidonia australis
AAGTTTAGTACAAGATTTCTTTTGAGAAATCCATGTGATAATGATAAGTGCATTGACTTAGATCTGATGTCCATTGTAAAAATATAAATTCTTATATGAAGTCCTCACAAGAATCTAATTAAGGTAAGATTAAAATCAAGATTAATAATGTGTGAGGATAGGTAATATAACAACCGACAAACCACATATGTGTCGACAGTGGGTAGTCCATAGGATTTTCAATTAATGTTATTGTAAAGTATGTTATTCAATTAGTAAATGATTATTGGACATGTATAAAATAAAGATATAAACAGTTAATTACAAATTAATTGTGATGCATTGATATGAACAAGTTAGTTATTTAATTGAACTCTCAGGATATTTGTGATTGAACTTTATTTATTGGAATAAGTGAAAAATAATAAATTACACTACATTAATAGATGTTATTGATCAATTATTAAATGATAAGAAATATTTAATTGTAATATAATGATGATGATGCAGATAGCTTATTATGATATTTTATATTGAATCTTAATGTTTTATAATCTATACATGTGTAAGTTGTATTCTCAATTTTCATCAAACTTAGCTACAATGTTGTGTACAATATATGTTCTAATAAGAAGTAGAACATCTCTCTTGACTATTGATGCAGTAGTAATCCTAAAACATATTTATATACATAGAACTAAATTAAAAGTAGATTTATCTGGATTAAGTGTCTTTTCGAAGACATGCTATTTTCATAGAATAAAGTTTTATTTGATTATTGATAATTATAATAATTATTTTTTTATAATATTTTCTTTCTCTTATTTGATATTAATACTTTCGCTTAACCCATTTGATGTTAGATCAATACACCAAAAGACCAAATGGTGGTCAGTTGTTACATGTCGGTGTTGCGACTCATGTTCCACACTTCCACTTGTGTGTGTGAGTTGAGAAGGAGAAAATATAAAGTTGCAGACACAATGTTGGAGGTAAAGTGGATTTCAAATGGAGGCTGCAGTGAAGAGCAGGGGTTGAGCAGAGCACGTCCAGTCCGTCAGCCCAAACCCCCTTTGCGTGCTTATGGTAATAAGCATCATGCTCCCCCATGGCAATTATTTAGCTCCCCACCAAGAAATATAAATATTGAAACTACAATTTTGATCGAAATGGAAAAGGAACATGAGGAGAAAGAAAGGAAATCTCAATCCCGAATCACGAGAAAGACCCAAACCACACCACCTTTTCCTTTCCATGGTCCTATGTGTTTCATCTTTTTTGTTTTCCTGTCCCTCTACCTCTCTTGACTAATGTGCTCCATATCATGCAATGCCAACACTTCTTTCCCACAACACCCCGTTACTTATACACATCATGTTGTTGCCCTGCAAGTGTCTCAAAGCTTAAGAGACATAGAGAGAGAGTAGAAGTTGCAGCAGTAGCAGTAGGCAGTAGCAGTAGCATGGAGTATCAGGAGGACTTCTACTGTTACTTCCCACACTCACAATCATTGTGTTTGGACTGGAATTTGGACAGTTTTGGAGCAGAAGAAGCTGGAGATGGAGTAGAACTTGGTGTGGAATTTCTTAATGCCGAGCAGATATCTCTAGGTACTTGGTTATGAACGTATCTTCATTTCCAACTCTCATGGCAGTCGTAACTTTTAAGCTGCTGAATTTGTGCCAATTTTCTGATAATTTTGGAGTTGGGCTTGGGGCTGGTGCAGTGACGCAGTCTCCGGTGACGTCCCCAGACCGATCGACTGGGTACCTCGAGGATGCAGTGGCCGACTGGGCTGACGACCGGTGCAAGCGGCGGCGGGTGGTGGTGGAGAACGTAGAAGACATACTTCAGGTCGAAGTTGACTAAATTCTCGTGATCTCAAATTATTAGTTAGTTGGGTCCTGTTGTAAAATTTTGAAGTTTTTCAAATTCTTAAGTCTTGGAAAAGGACAGTGTGTACCACAGATCATAAATCATAGATGTGTTTCTTCCCTTTATCTTTTGGGTTTTGTATCTTGCAGGAGTTTTGGAACTGGAATTGTGATGGCGACCCTTTAGCAGTTTTGAACTGTCCTGGTACTGATCCTGGCAATACCATTTACGGTAAGATAGAGATTTATCGAAGTTTTCTCCTTTAATCAGTAGCTTTGGAATATTCCTCATACTTAAAACAGTATTGTTGTTGTTTTTTTGAAGATGATTCTTATTCTATTGTTAATCACTATAGAATCATTGTCTATTCTGAGTCTCCTGACGCGCATCATTTATCAATGGCTTCATCAATTGATTATATGTTAATCATGGATATAATTAACGACATTTCCTGCCTGCCGTGTGAATACATGCAGGTGATCTTTTTGACTATCCAATCACCTTTAAGGAAACTATCACCACACAAGGAGAAGAAGACCCAGCAATCCAACAAAAACCCATCCCTTCTTCTTCCAAGAGCTCAACCACGTCAATGGCAGGCCATGATGGGAAAGCCAATTCTTCATCAAAAGATACAGAGTCCTCTGATGAACGTTGTTCCCTCCGGAGCCTCCGGTTGAAAGGTGCATTTTCATTCTACCACCGAAATTCTAAATTTTTTTTTTTTTTGCATTGGGGTCCCCATTGTTGTTGTTATTAGCGTAACTCGCATCATGTTGCATTCTGTTGCAGAGAAAGAAGACAACGGAGAGAGAAAGAGGAGGGAGGAGGAGGTGGAGGTTGTCTATCCATTCACCGTCATAAAGCCTGGTGGTGTCGAAGGTGACGTTACGCTGGATGACATCAATAGGAGGATTCTCAGACGACCGACGAGGCCCATCCGGCACCCGGTTGGGGAATTCGCTTGCTTACCATGTGTGTCAGCCGCCGACGGGCCGGGACTCTCCGGCAAAGCAGTGGTTGGTCTCACAAGAATCCACACCCAAGGGAGGGGAACAATAACAATTATCAGAACAAGAGGGTGACCAATTAACTATGCATGTACAATTAATAATCCTGTAAATTTTAGTTATATGATAGAAGAATATAATTTATTTAATCCTCATCTTAACTTTCGTCTCCATTTATGATAAATTCTCTTTCGCTTCGTTCAGGCAGATCCAGAAGATGTACGCAGTGTGAGCATATTTTAAAATGCGGTGCATCATTACATATTCCCAACCTTTCAACATATATAATCTCAAATCCTACGGCTGGGCAAGTTTTGTAGAGACCCAGATACTTCCAAGGAATGTAGATTAAGATATATTACTTTCATTATTTACATGTTGTATCAGGAAAAATTATCACGAAATCACGGAGGACTCACCAGAATACTCTCCTAATCTAGACACTCCATAGACCATCCAGTGTGTGTTCAGGTCACTGCAGGCACTTGCCTACGTAGGCCCTCTCTCCTAAATCCACCCTGCAGGAACTTCAGAGCCACTTGTTCCTTACAGACATTGAAGTTTGTTTCAAATGGTCCAAAAACATCAAAGATGGCTCCAACAGATTCTCATGTCCAAACTTGGTAATCATTTGAGCCTCATCATATCTTCTCTCCAAATCATAGGGGCGTTGTCCTGTATCACACAATTAACCAGCTGATGATGATTGGCATAAGGCACAGGAGGAGGTTAAACAACTAAGGCGCTTCTGCTTGCGAGCAGCTCAAGGAGAAGTTTCAGAGAAGCAACATGTAGGCTACCTCTACCTAGGCTAGGAAAACAAGCATTAGTTGAAGTTTTCAAACAGAAAAGATCTGCTCAAAACATACAGAGAGAACATAAGAGAGAGACATGAAAAAGGTTCCTCCTCATTATTAGTGTTTTTCTTCTAGGTGACTTGACTCGTCCACTACTAGTTGAAAGATGGTTCAAATGTCAAATCCTTCTGATGAAAACGCTGTAGGTGTTGAATGTTTGTGGAAATCATTGTGAAGGATGGGAGAAGAGGACCTGCGCGCACCCCCCACCTACAAATTGACAAGGAGGCAGGAAGCAGAGCAGTTTTTGCGAGGGCAGAGCCTACAAGTCTGGGGTTGGCCATGGCGTTGTTGGTGATGCTTCTGCTGCTGTCTCCTTCACATTTTGACAATAGGATGTCAGCTTCTGCAGAGCATAAACCTTGATATCAAAGAGGAAGAATGGTCTTTAGTTTGTTTACTAGTTGGAAACTCCAATGACGCTTTGTATCAACTTCAAGGGATAGATTTGAAATCCTAGATTCAATATAAGCTTAAGGATATAGTTTTCGAAAAAAGGAAAGATTCAATGTAAGCTTAAGGATTATCCAAATTGGATGGTAGAACATGCTGCATATACTGCACAGTCATACTAAATAACTAAATAATTCAAATGATCGTGATCATTGGTCTAAAGTCCACAAAAGCACCAATAAAGTCAAAAAAGAGAGAGAGAGAGGGGGGGAAACATGAGGGTCATCAATCATTTTGATTGAAGCATGTCTGAAGAAGCTAGATCTGATTCATTATTAATTTTGCAAGTATCTAGCTTTGAAAATTTGTCCCGAGTGTGAACCTTGGGTCACTCACCAATTAATAAAACAATGGCCACCTTTAAAACCAACCCCATTTGAACAGGTTAAAATCATCATTAATCAAATACCATGAAGGACACCTTTACTTTTAAATAGGCTGTGTTTTGTTTTGTTTTTTTGGCAATGCAAACACACAAACACATTGTACTCCCAAGAGTGCTAGTGGGAGGAAATCAGACCTGAGCCATTCTTGTAGAATGCATGCTAGCCACTGTCCTTCCCTCATAATTTCTCCATTCCTTCTACTCAGAAGCAAGCATTTGTAGTGTCGCCATGTGCGAAGCAGTACCATAGATTCCATTTCAGGTTCCGTATCCTCACGATCGGCACCCACCTAACAATCCTCCAATTCATAAGAAAGTGCATGCTTTTCTGTGAACAGTACCAATATCTGCAAAAAGAGCTGTCTCCCAAACACCAAAACATCAAACACTTATCTGGTCATGGTTAGCCATAACCATCAAACACTTAGCTCATCTATCCTACCTCGATTTCATGTGCTGAAATTCGAATCCACTCTTTTCTCCCATTTGGGAAAACCACAGGAATAAGCACAACATTTTCGAAGTGTACACTTTTTGTAAACATAAAAAACGCCATAAAGAATTTAGGAAGGATAAGCTTGCAATCCTTTCTCTACAGAGTCTTACCTTCGTTCCCGAGCAAGGCTTGGTGTTAATTATACAATGGCAGCCATCCAACAAGTTGAAAAGAATTAAATAAAGCAGATAATACCCAATCACTTTAACAAATAAACTACTCTTTATAGTGCAGATAATAACAACTAACAATATAATTAACACCCGTCCCTTGCTTATATGTACTGAATAAAGACTAACATCCTCGGAAAGATGTGAGAAGAGCAAATGTTGTAGGATGCCCTCGCTGCTATGAATATTGAACCTTCACGTCTTTCATGTATAGTTGTCGCAGTAATAAAAAGATAGAACAGCAGAAAGTATAGAAACAGAAATCACTTACTTGACAGAATACAATCATAAATGTTAATTTTCTTCAACTTGAGAACAACTCACCAGGTAGCAGCTACGCCAATGTGGCATGGATAACCGTTGAGAAGCATAGTGCGATTGCGATAACAAACTTAGAGACCAACATCCAATATAAACATTAGCTTGTAATTGCCGAGAGTCGTATCAGCAATACATTTATAGCATATGAAGCCTAAAGTTTACCAATATGTTTTTTTTTGCAAGTTTATTACAAGAATCAAATAGAAACCTTTATAAATACAACTTTGACAAGTTTTAGAAAAAGAAAATGAATTGGGAAAAGCAGTCTTAGCAAAAGCAACTCCATTGCATTTGCATGTCCTCTCACAAATTATACTGCTATCACTTATGTAAATTCTCGTTACAAAAAGAAAAAAACTGAAGCTGCACAGTAATCAAATTATATGACAATATGACTTGGTGAATCAATCCTCACAATAACTTCTTCCTCAGCACCCGATTCATCACTTGAATTGTCTTCAGCAGGCTTCAATGCTGCTGCACCTGTGACTGGATTAGGTGGAACTGGCTGAAATTTGGGCTGCTCTCTTTGCCTGAGCCTTTTACCCAGACTCTCTCCTTCAGACCGCACAGAAACAAGTGGGCGGGGTGAAGTTCTTGATGGGATTCTGTGGTAAGACTTGCTACGATCTTCTGAAGTCCTCAGCATGCTTGCATGGCGTCTATATGTCCCCTCCACCTGATAATTTATGGTTCAAAAATAAGATAGTGTAAGAAGCTGGTAATATCATAGAATAAACATTTTGGTTTTCGATCTTCAAGAGCATATGTAATGGATGTTGTTCTCAAAGCAAAACATACCATACTCCCAAAAATATTCAATTCCATTGCTCTTGTCGACATACTACTTGCTTGGTGGCCAGGATCATTAAGCTGTTGATGATGGGACCTAGTCTTTTGAAGATTTTCAGGCCAGCTCATAAGACCACTGTGCTCTCTTATTTGATATTTCTGGGGTTCAATAGAATGTGACGTCCATGAGGAATGCCTCCGTTGGAGAGGGCTGGGAGGCTCAAATGCGCCAATCTCAAAAACAATGACTCTTGCTCTTGCTTCCACCAAATATGAAGTCCCTCGATGACAAAAGCTAGCTGCAGCAATACCTGTATCATACTTCAACTTACCGTCAATTGAAATATAAAAATGAAACAGCTATGAAAACACCTCATCTCTATTGAGAAATCACGAAGTAAAGAAGCAGATTACTATATAATAGCCACCCAGGTAGATTTATATGTGAGGTTTATATGCGACAGGAGGGAAATGAGAGTCACTCTCTAATTCACAAAGGAGTAAACTACCATAACTGACTTTGAGAATAGTCCACTGAAAGAAAGTAGAGTGGGTCGGTGGTTTTATGAAGCTAACACACCAGCTATCATTTTGGAAGGCCTTTCCACTAGAATTCTAATTTCAAGGTGCATAACCCCTTTCATTTGAAGCTACACCTATATGGTTAAATCTTTATTTATAGGAAAAATACTTTAATGTCTACCATGAAGTATGTGATGATGAATGATAATTCTCCTGTACATGAGTAGAAAATCATGGTGCTGTTCAAAGAAGTAAGGAAGGAGCACAACTTTTAGTTGTATGTTCAGAAGAACAAGGGGAAGGTAACTGAGAAGACCATAAATTACAAAAATTACGAAGAGAACCACCTACCATGATTGAAGCTATTATAAGGCTCATATTCATCCGACAAATGAAAGATCAGATAAAGGAAAAAACAGAGTCACAGACTAAATAAGGCTGTGCTTTTGGAGTTTGTTTGGCTTTACCTGAAGATTCTAGATTGAGAAAGCTTAGATCAACATTTGAAGGAAACAATACTGCAGGTGATGCAATCAAGCTTTCCTGGGAACCTTGAGTCTTTAAAAATCCTTCTAACAAAACACAAACAGAATTCTGTGGTATTTCAATAACCTCTCCACTGATGTAGATGCTTATTCTTGACCTTTCAGCAATAAGGCCTCGCAATTCTTGTAATGAGAGCTTCTCAAAGACTAGAGGAAGGAGGAGTTTGGCAATTACTATAGAACTTTCCTGTATGCAAACAGAACATAAGATGATGATTGGGTCCTTGGAGGACTATATGGCTACAAATATCTATCTCATTCGTTTAATACAAAATGAAAATGAGAAAGCCTCTGTTTTTTTAGGCTGAAATAGAGCAACCATGTTATATTTACAGATTACCTATCCAATAAATTGAATGAACAAACTACAAATTTAAGAAAGGGCGAATCCAAAGAGAATTTCATTATCACTATAAAACAGAGAGACATTACCAAAATATCAGTACAACAGAAAGCATTGGCTGATAAATAACTACTTCTGAAAGTATGTGTTTGTTTTATATGGGTATTGGCTACATGCCTAATTACTCAGAAACAGTCAATATATTCACATGTACTAAATATTACTATTGTACGGGATCCAATACTTCATTTTTTCAGGCACACAAGTGGATCAACTGCAAGACATTAACATAAGAAGCCTATCATGATAGCAACCTAGAAGTTTCAGCAGGAAAACATATCAACTTATTAGAACTCAAGACGTCTAGCCGATAATTTTGATGAAAATATTACCTATTAACTAAATTAAAGCCAAACACTAACAGTAATATTTTGTAACTACTACATTAAAGTTCAGCCCTTTCTTGCCTCTATACAAATCTTATGTGAATGCATATGGCACCACAGCAGTTGCTCTAAAATGATCTGCAACCGAATAAAGTGATGGCCATATATTTGTAGACTCAGCCAGTCATGCCACTTCAAACAGACAAACCTGCATAAGTCAGCATTTATCAAAGAGGTATAGCTG
The DNA here is from genome assembly GCA_024699735.1 of Posidonia australis. Classification (NCBI taxonomy): domain Eukaryota; kingdom Viridiplantae; phylum Streptophyta; class Magnoliopsida; order Alismatales; family Posidoniaceae; genus Posidonia; species Posidonia australis. The sequence continues at coordinate 8,379 of JAMKQA010011736.1, forward strand.
ACAGTATATATCTTCTTTCCCATGAATTTATGCATAACATTAATCGATCCCATGGAAAACAGCATCCAATGATTTTGTCCAGTTTGGACTACTTTAAGGTTTCAATAACCCAGATCAGATAGTCAGCCAAACTAGTATCTTTCTTTTTTTCAAAATAAGTATGGAATTCTGTGATATATTATAGAGACAGAGCAAAGGTTAGCAACTTAACACAAGATCCAGCCTTGAGAAAAACAGAATAGAGAGCCACAGAAAGTTTGCAGTAAAAAAAAAACTACTGTCAACAAATTCACAACAGTCCTGCCTTAGATGGTACATGCTATAATCAACATTTACGTCTAGATATCCTTCTTTCTGAGAGAATATAGTGGCAGTAGATGCGAGGAGCGAGGGTGTGACCATGGTCATTGTAGCTGAATATTTACTAATCTAAGAGGAAGATTCTTTGAACAAAGCAATTCTAATTTTGATCAATTTACATGTTAAGAAGAGAGTATGAGAAAACACAGAGCCGCAATGGGTTATTTACTTAATCTGAAATTTAAAGGAAGAAAAATCCACAGGTGGCAGAACTTTTACCAGATATCTCTAGTTTTTTTCAATGTAATTAACTGATAATAGAAAAGAAATTTATACCTGCCATAGAAACTCTTCTACGTCAGGATCTGATCTGAGTAAGGGAAGTATCTTTTCTGCCTCTATGAAGAAGCAATGAACAGCAGAGTCAGTGACCATGTCACAGATAAAAGGCCTTCCAACTAGGACTTCATATAGGCCCAGAGTACTTCCATGTAAAAATGTTGGGTGCAATGATTGCCTGTTACTCAGAGTCTTACTTGTCCACTGCACAGTAAGGAAAAATCATATTGCTTCCAGAAGGTGGGGAAAAGAAGCTTGTCTATCAGATGCCTGAATTGTTTGGACATACCTTGACAACTCCATTAGATATAAGCCATATCCCATTTGGTTTTGAACCTTCTTTGTACAAAATCATCCCTTTCATTTTCATTATTTCTTTCGTAGAACTTTCAAGTGGCACTCGAAGTTGCTCAGGAAGTACACCAAGCAAAGGATGGACATTGAGTAAATCCTTTACTTTTGGCATCTTTACCAAAGGGGGATTCCTTAAAAGTTTTTTCAAGTCCGTCTACAATCGAATTTGTAGCAATTTCAGTGCAAAAATGGGTGATTGTAAATGCTATATTAAATATAATAAAGAAAAGAAATGCAGCAAACTACCTGTACAGCATCATCAAGATGTAGCATCTCCTTTTCTTCCAACAATCCGACCTTCTCTAGATTTTGCACATAGTCACTAAGATGCTTTAAAACTGAATAAGTTACCTGCTTGGTCTTCACGGCACGCAAAACCTGAGATTGATCATTCGTAATTTTGTTAAAAAAAACTATATTTACACATTCAAATTAGATATTCAGATGGTAATAGATGTATCTGATAGAAATAGTATAAATTTCTAAAAAAATAATAGTACTTTAATTTTTGAAATCAGAGATTATCCAATAGATGTTGGAGAGAACTAATAGTGGTTTGAGACATTCAGATATACCAGATTCGGATATTGTGGTGTCCACTTTGTTTGCATGTTTTGCTAGGAATTTGGCATCAAGGGATCCTAGTCGTAATTCCATTCTCAGGCCTGTTACTCATAATGGTATAATATCCTGCACACTACTAATCTTTTTGCATTTTTTTACTTCGAATAAACATATGATACGTAATTTGTAAACTGTACTTTGTGTGTAATTGAGCCTAGACTGATACCCTAGTATACTAAAATCTACATAATCATTCAGTTGTCCAACCAAGAAGAGGACTATTCCGAACCAGAACATTGTTCTCCTCTTTGCAAGAACAAAAGCTCACCGTTAAAAAAACTCAAGAATTTGATTATGTCAACGAAAGCACAACAAACCTGGGGAAATGAAATGCGAACATCTTCTAAGAAATTCATAGCTTCTTCTGCTTCTGCATTGCTTTCATTAATGACAGTAGATGCAATTTCACTTTCACCTACAGAAATGTAATGTTTGTCCAAAGTAATGTAAAAAAGCAAAATATTTGAAAAGGAACAACAGCAGAAATAATGAAAATGGTATAAATATGGAAGTAACTGACTAAAAGGCAGAATGAAAGATGAGATGTGTAACAGATTTAGCAAACCAAACAATAAACTCCTTGGAAAGACAAAAAAAGGTCATATTATGTTCTTGATCTGTAAAATAAATAAATTAAAATGTTCTGGATCACACATAGATTCTTGTCACACAGTTAACTCCAAGTACAAGTAGAAATGTAACATACGCTTTTGGTAGTATCGAGTATATGGTGACTTTATGAATTAACAGGCCGCTTTCAAATTTCAGAAATCCAAATATTCTCTTCTTGGACTAAGGGTCCATTTAGTAGAGCTTTTGAGCATATAACTTCTCCTCGGAAGTTACAATGGTCCAACAGCTCTACCAAATACTACCAACTTTTCAGAAACATGTAACTTTTGAAACAATGATTCCTTTACATTTCCAGAAGTTGAGGTATGACAACTTCTAACTAAAAATTAACTTCTAAACTCAGTAAATGAAGTTCTACTAAGGATTCGTATACTAGAGCTTCAGTTTTTAAATCTATGTGTAGAAACTAACTTCAACTAAGAAGTTATTATAACCCAGCTTCTGAAAATATAATGGAATTACTATTCCAAAAGCTACGTACTTCTAAGAAACTGGTAGTATGTGATAGAACTGTTGAACCATTATAACTTCTAGAGAGAAGTTATATGCTCAAAAGTTGTTCAAAACTCTACCAAACGGGCCCTACATACTCAAACTCTATATTTTCTTGATTACCATTGGTACCATGTGAATTTCTCATTGCAACATTAACTGCTTCAAGTAGAAGAGAAAATAACCAAATGGTTTTCTGTGACACAAATTACACAGTGAGTACAACAGGGCTGCTTTCAGATCTACGAAACCCCAGTTCTTTCCAAGTCACGTATCAGGACTAGATCTGTGTGAGCAAACTGTGGCATCATCATCAGTACACAATTACATCTATAACATTTGCAAAACCAACTACTCTTATCCTTCGTCTTCCTGAATGAGCCTCAATGTACAATTTTCCATGGGAGGAGTCCAATTGATTCTGCATTTCATACATGGTGGGACTGAGGGTACTTCTGAGAGAACCATAGATGCCAATAGTCTCACTTTAGTGTGTTTTTTTTTAGGATGGAGCTTCCAAATGAGAAAACCAATCCACTGAAGTTGACATACATTATTTAGAATTAAAACACTTCTATAATCCAGTTTAAAAGCGATTTGAAGCTTCATAGAGTTGTGATCCAGATAAGCACCATTCAAGTTAAATATGAACTCTGTTTTTGAAGAACTTGGTTCATATCATCATATGTTAGAAGTTCTTGAATATAAGTTGAATTTTGACTTCTTTGAGTTTTGAGTACCGTATATCAAACTCAACAGAATGGATCTTTCATTTAGAAGTTCCATCAATTGTTAAAAACAACTTTGGTATACTTAGATTACTCAAACCAAAACATACACCAACTTCTCCAGTGGTCCTCACTCATCAGTGGCATGCTACCACTTATATGCTGAAATTCCTTATCTATATACATAAAAAGAACTGGAAACTATTTTTTTGGGTTTCTAACAAAAGCTTTTTGGAGTTTCCAAAACGGCTACTTTGTTTAAGAGAAATTGGAAATAAATATGAATGGTTCCTTTCAATTCTAAGACTTTATTTCACAATGTCGCTCTTCATTATGTGATGGTATGCAATATAATAGGCAAGACACGGCATCCATGTATCTTAATGATGGAAATACATGGGATGAGACTTTAAAACTGTATGAAAACAACTAAATACTTTAAGCTGACAAGTGGACATGTAAAACCAAAAATCACAGTTAGTTTTCTCGTATGCAAAAATTTGAGATATTTTATTAAAAAAATTCTTAATTTTACTTGCTATGTAAACAAAAATACCTACGAACATCTTGGATTGTTATGGAAGATGAAGATAGTACCAATAAATTCATGAAGTTGCCTCCTAGCTATCCTGTGAGCACGAAGAAATGCAGCACAGATGTAGCATGCAGACTCCAGTCTTTCCACTGTAAAATATGTGACCAAACGTTGCGGAATACGGCTCATCTGGAGAATCTTATAATACCTCGGAAAATGAACATGGGCCTTTAAACCCTTCCAGTCACATACAGGCTCATGTGATACCGTATCCATTGCCTCATCAATTGACTGCATCAAGAGAATTCCAGTAGTCTGAGTTATCCTCCCCTCATCAAGCATTTCCCAATACGCAGCCTGAACACCTATAATAGAAAATGATAGAAAATATCAGCACTAATAAATCTGAAAGCAAAATGATACATAAATTTAAACTAAAACAATGATCAGAACAAATTCAGCTTCTGGTTGTGTTCAGCTCTATATTACACTAATTAAAGAGCTTCATCCTGCAGACGACACTCACATTGACAATTGATATGAAAAAATGTACTAGTGCCAGGAGGATTGTAGATTGTATTTGTTGTAGTTAGGGTGGATAATGAATCTTATTATTGATAAATAACATAGTTACATATATATAGGATTTATCTCTTAGATAGATATCCATATAACAAATATCCATATAAGACATAATCCATATAATATAGTGCTAACATTCTCCTTCAAGTTGGAACATAAATATTATTAATACCTAACTTGTTACATAAAAATTTAAATCCCCCAATACTTAATCCTTTGGTAAAGATATATGTTAACTACTCTGATGGCTGAGTATATTAGGTACAAATAACTCATTTCAGTACCAAGTCATGCACGTAATGGTAGTCGACCTCGATATGCTTTATGTGGTCATAAAAAGTAGGATTATTTGTAATAAAGATATTATTGCAATGCATGGCTATAGGGGTTCTGACAGGGAAATTAAGCTCTAACAAGAAAGACCTAAGTCAGACCATCTCACAAATTGTTTGTGCCATGGAACGGTATTCAGCTTGTGTACTGAATTGTGATACTACATTCTGCTTTTTGTTTCACTAAGTTACCAGATTTCTACCGACATAGGTGTAGTATCCTGCTGTACACTTTTTATCAACTCTGTCTTCTGCGTAGTCAGCAGAGTATGCCTCAACATCTAGGTGACCATACTTCTCATAAACTGACCCTCATTCTGGTGTACCTTTAATGTATGCAAGCATATGTAAGGCACCTTACCAATGAACCTCTCTGGGTTTGAATCGACTGAGGAGTCCAACAACATATGAGAAATCTTGATGTGTCACAGTCAGGTAGATCAATTTCTCAATCAGTCATCTGTATCTGCCTGCATCCTCATATATGCCTGTAAAACCATCCTAGAAAGATGGTGTTGAGTCAATGAAATACTTTCTGGTTTATATCTTGTGAGGCCTGTCTCTTAGAGAAAATCAAATACATTTTTTTCTCTAAGATAAGACCATCTTCCTTTTAGCATAAGCAAACTCAATCCTTAGAAAGTACTTAAGATGTCCATATCCATTGTAGTGAAATGTTGTTGCAAATATTTCTTAGTCTCCCTAATACATGTAGTATCACTTCCTGTAAGAATAATGTCATCCACATATACTGTCAACAATACACAACCATTAGTATCTTTTCTAATGAACACAGAATGGTCTACAACACATCTTTTGAACCCAAAATGCATCATTACTTTGTCGAATTAATTAAACCACGCTCTCAAACTCTGCTTGAGGTCATATATAGTCTTTTTTGAGAAGATATAGTGTTCTTCCCTTTAAGCAGCATACCTAAGGAGTTACTCCATGTATACCTACTCTGCCAAATAGTCATAGAGAAAGACATTCTTCACATTAAGTTGGTAAATATCTCATGAATGTTTAACAACAACAGATAAGATTACCCAGATGGAATTTAGGCAGGCCACTAGAGAAAAAATCTCCTCATAATCAATACCATAAGACTGTGTGAAACCACAGACAATCAATCTTACTTTGTATCTATCCACAAATCCATCAGGCTTATACTTAATATTTAAGACCCATCAACAACTAACAACACCAGTTCCTTCAAACCGAGCAATCAAATCCCATGTACCACGAGTAAGTAAGGCTTACATTTCCTCATTCATGGTTGCCTTCTAATGTGGTAAAAGCAACACTTCTTGATAGTTTTTAGGTATAAACTCTGAGGATATGGACAATGTAAATTAACGAAAAGAAGGATGAAAGAAATCATCGATAACAAAGCTAGAAATAGGATAGACAGTCGAAAACTGTATACCTTTACGTAAAGCAATCGATATATTAAGATCTTATAGTAGAAGATCTGCAAAAGAAAGTGATGACTCAGTCTGAGTTGATATAGACATATTGCATCGTTGATGATAAACCTACAATGAACGAAGCATATTTTCCAACAAAGGTTGCCGTTAAACACCCCGTATATCCACAATCTCAATAGGGAAAGGAACAAGAGTAGTAGAAGGTGTAATCAGAGAGGCAGAATAATCAAAATATGACTTAGACTCTCAAAAAGTAACATCAGCAAACACCTATACCCCTTTTGAGTTCTAGAATATCTCACAAAGACACATCAAAGAGACTGAAGGACTAACTTATCAAGATCTAGACTAAGATCCCAAACATAGGTGACACACCATAACACCTTTGGAGGAAGATTGAAGAGCTCCTTATTAGGACACAAACCTCGAAGTAAAATTTTACCACCAAAAAATGTAAAGGACATCCTATTAATTAGGTAAGTGATTGTAAGACATCATACCAGAATGATTTTAGAACATTCATTTGAAATAAAATAGTATGAGTAACGTCAAATATGTGTCTATGCTTGCATTCAGCTATTTCATTTTATTAATAGGCATGTAGACAAGATGTCTGATGAAGAATTCCTAATGAAGCATAATAATCTCCCATATCCTTCTAAGCAAATTCCAAAACATTGTCAATTCGAAAGTTTTTTTGAGTACAAAAAAATGATTTATTATTTCAATGAAAAACTTCTTAATAATGTCAAACACATGATGTCTATCTTTTGAGAGATACGTCCAAGAAACTCTAGAATAGTCATTTACAAACACAATATAATAACGAAAACCAGACGTTGACACACTACAAGCGGACCCTCAGATATTACAATGGACTAAATCGAAGAGACCTTGACTATTAGACAATCTAAACCACTTATAGATAACCTGATGGTGCTTACCTAAACGACATAACTCATAAATAAATGACTCAACAATGATCCAAGGAAGAGTAGCCTGTTGTAAATTGCGATGTGATGATGACTGAGACAGTAGTACCATAACAACGAAGAATCTTCAATAGCTGCAATAGATACCAATCCACTAGATATATCATCCCAAACCAACATGTAAACATCACGACCATGCTCGCAGCCTAAACCAATCTTCCTCTCTGTCTGTAAATCCTCAAAAGTTCAATGATAGGAGAAAATGATTTCAGAACAATAAAGCTGGTGGGTAATAGCATTATCGAAAGTAAGACGGGCACATAAAGAACTTTTTAAAGAGTGATCTGGAAAGAAACATGAACCACACCTTCTTTAAAGATAGAGCAATAGTGACCACTAACAATGGAAACAAATTTAATATCAAATAAGTTAAAAAGACATGTAAAAAAGGTGCGAGTACTTGACATGTGTGAGAAAATTCTAGAATCGATAATCCAAGAACTAAGACCAGAATATAGTAAAGTAGGCATACCTGAGACCGAAGCATGGGCGACAATGATAGGATTTTGGTTGTCTTGGAACTAAACAAATCTGTCATAGTCAGTCTGAGACATAGTCACTATCGTAATAAAGGAATCATCAGACATAGTCTCTATCACATGTCTAGTACAGGAAGATTTAGCGAACTTACTCTAATAACGATCACATGTATGATTTGTCTTGCCACAATGATCACATTAGCGAGATTCATGCCCTTCAGATGATGATCTATCACATTCACGTCCACAACCTCTAGTAGAGATAGCTAAAGACGACTAATTAGGAACTGAAACCGAAGTAGCAGTCAAGATACGTAATGTACATGAAAGTGGAGGAAAGTAAAGGAAAAGTCTCTACACCCACTGACATGGGAAACCACTGTTGGATTGAGCCTAGCTAAGAAAATGGCTACAACTAACTCCTGTCGATATTATCCCATCTTCCATATATCAACTACAAACAATAGATATATTTCCGATTCATCTAGTAGAGACATGAGGGAACTGTAAAATTCCTGAACAGAACGCTCCTCCTGATAGAATGTAAACAACTACTCATACATCTCACATATGCATGTAATATTTTTTCATGTCCATATGGACCATGTAAAGTATCTCAAATCTTTTTAGCCAAACGTAGCATCATGACACCTCAAGATATATGCTCCTCTGTACTATTAATTAGCCATGATATAATGACATAATCATCAGCAAACCGGTCATCATAAATAACTTCCTTGATTTCAGAGGGATCAACAATAAGATGGTTTGTCTTCTGCACCAATAAAGGTTTCAAATGTCTGTGACCATAACAGAAAATTCTTACGATTTAGTTTGATTGACGTCCTAGAGAGATTTTTCATCGACATCTCACGAGAAAAGGCCATAAAGACAAGAAATACAATCTTATTGGAGTTAATCAATAGGAGAAAAAGGGCCAAAAAGTGTTGTGATCTTGAGAAAACACCAACAATACATATAGAAATCCACTTCTAGGATAAAATGTAAGTATCTAAGGCACATACACAACCCTAGATACAAAAAGCTTAAGGAGTAAAAGGACGGCCTATATTATGCTGTAGGAACTGACGAACAAGTTGTTAGGGCCATCAGTTGCCACAGGAGAAAATGGAAGCATTGGTGAAATCTTGTAGTCAACGGAATAGGGGTGGATAGCGTCAGACAAGGGGGTTGGAAGACTTATTAGAGACCAACGGCTTGACCAATGGTAGCTGGAGTGGACATCGACGATGTATTGGCCGAAAACACAAACGTGTGTGCATGCATGTTGGAGTGGACGTCAATCGTGTGTTGGCTGGAAAAACAAGCATGCGAGTGTGCATGCATACATACATACATACATACATATAGGCCCGTTCAAATGCATTTGGCCCTATTTTGTTAAATGAGGTTCCATATATGTATCTTTTTAATGTTAAAATGTTAAATAGGCATGGAATTTGATTTTGGAGTCACACATGCACACATAATTCCTAAAATGACATAAGGAGATATGCAAAATTAATCAATGGTAAATTAATTAAGGAATGTCTTTAAGTCCAATGTCCTCTTTGGAACTCATATATTTGGTGTTTTATTTATACTAGGTTTACATCAACTAGGTATAAACTTAAAATAAAAAATAGTCCTACTATGCTTGGAAATTACGAAGTTACACAATTAATTTTTGTAATAGATCTTTGTTTCAATATGCTTAAATTTGATGGCTTATTCACACACTTATCAAAATTTTAAATCTTGAATGTCCAAAATGTGTTCAAGATGTGCATTGCATGTTTTTAGTTCACTAGTATATATCAACATGGAAGAACCTAATACATCTTATGATGCACTGCACATTCCACCACTTGCAAAGCCTTTATTCCAGACTAATTAGTGGTACAAGTAAAAAAGAGACATTTTTTTTATACAATAAGCAGTAATTCTACTCACCATTTAATAGACGCACCCGTGTATCTCTTAGATTCATATGATGCAGATGGTTCTCACTTTCAGATATAACGTGAGGATGCTCTTGTTCACCTTCTAGGTCATTTAGGCATGTGATATATTTCTTTATTGTAGGCCAATCAGCAGGGCCCAGTTCCTCATCTTCCCCAAGATCTTCAAAAGCCTCCATTGCTTTATTCAACATTTCATATTTTGTATAGTTCAATATGCGGATCTGGCATCAATTGCAAGATATCACATTCTAATAAGCTCAAACAGGTACTTCAGAATTGAAATACAAATTTACTAACAATCAAGAAAGGTCCAAATTATGTTTGAGAAATTATATCATAGACAAGTTTAAAAGTGTTCAAAGAGTACTAGACCATTTCGCCCTTGTATGGCAAGGCGTAACTCTTTGCTTAAGAAAAAGACAAGTGTTCATACACAGAAGAACCATAAGATTAATATGGTTAGTTGATTATTGCGTTAAGGGTCATATTAGAACATCCATATCTGAGCATGAATGTTGAATCCATATGTTCGAGGAACCTTCACAGAATGCCAAACATTGCCACACTAGTGTAACCTTTAAACTAGCATGGCAATCTAATATGAAACTTATGTTCTAGATAATGAAATGTTATGAGAGAAAACCAAGATAAGATGTATTGATTAGTGAGGATTACATATATATAGGTATTAGACATCCTATGGATATACGGATATCCAATAATCCGTTTAATCATAAAATACATTCCCAATTATTCTAACACTCTCCCTCAAGCTGGAGCATACATATCAACCATGCCCAGTTTGTCACATAAAGACTCAAACACACCTACTGCAGGACCTTTAGTGAATATATCTGCTAGTTACTCTGAAGAGTGCGTATATGGAGTAGATATAACTCCATTCATAACAAGATCTCTCACAAAGTGGCAGTCAACCTCGATGTACTTTGTCTTTTCATGAAATGTGGGATTTTTACAATAAAGATCGCAGTTTGATTATCACACCTCATAAGCATAGGCACCTCAACATCACACCCAAACTGCTCAAGCAGTGACTTCACCTACATCATCACACACACAGTCTGAGTCATAGACCTGTACTCCACCTCTGCACTAGACCTAGACACTACATTTTGTTTCTTGCTTCGCCAAGTGATCAAATTACCTCCCACATAAGTACAAAAATCGGACGTGGATTTTCTATCACCTCTATCACCTACATACCTTGAATCTGAGTAGGCCTCAACTCTGGTGTGATTATTTTTCCTGTATGCCAGAGTCTTTACTAACGCCCCTTTCACATAAGATAAGATCCGAAAAGTACCTGTCCAGTGTACCTTGCTAGACTCATGCATAAACTGACTCAAAAGACTGATTGCATAAGAAATATCAAGTCGCATCACCGTCAAGTAAATGAGTTTGCCAATCAACCTTCGGTATTGACCAGGATCCTCTAGTAGCTCTGAGCTGCTATCCAAAAAAGGTGATGACTGCTCGATAGGGATGCTTTCTGGTTTACATCCCAAAAGGCCTGTCTCCTCTAAGAAGTCCAATACATACTTCCTCTGTGATAGAGCCATCCTACCATGTCCATATGTAAACTCGATCCCTAGAAAATAGCGAGGTTTTCCCATGTCTTTGGTCACAAAGTGTCTGTGAATATGGGCCTTTACCTCTGTAATTCCTTCTGTATCGCTCCCAGTCACTAGAATGTCATCCACATATACAGCCAGTATGACACATCCACGACCTGTGCGCCTATAAAACACTGAGTGATCCACTGCACATCGCTGAAAACCACCATCAAGTACCACCTGGCTAAACCTCTCGAACCACGCCCTGGGACTTTGCTTTAGCCCATAGATAGCCTTCCGTAATCTGCACACACAGTCCTCCCCCTAAGCAACATACCCCGGAGGCTGCTCCATCAAGACTGTCTCAGTCAGATCTCTATAGAGGAAGGCATTCTTGACATCAAGCTGGCAAATATCCTAGGAATTATTCAATGCAAGAGACAACAGCACCCGAATAGAATTAAGGCGAGCAACTAGTGAAAAAGTCTCATCGTAATCAATGTCATATGTCTGAGTAAAACCCCGAGCAACCAGTCTAGCCTTGTATCTGTCAATGCTGCCATCTGCTTTGTATTTGATAGTATAGATCTACTTGCAGGTGACCACTGTAGCCCCAGCATTGCGGGCCACTAACTCCCATGTGCCACGACTAGTAAGCGCCACAATCTCTTCATCCATAGTAACCTTCCAATGTGGAAGAGAAAGTGCCTCCTCGTAATCCCTAGGAATGGTCTGAGAATGGAGGGACAAGGCAAAGCTACAGAAACAAGAGTGTAAAGCATCGTAAGATACCAAATGAGAAATAGGATGAACTGTACATGAACGAGTACCTTTCCGAAGAGCTATAGGCATGTCTGAGGAACTAGTGGGCGGATTTGCATCTGCAGAAGAGGATGGTCCGTCATGAGGATGTCCTGGAGGATGCTGCCATCGACGATACACCTGCAAGGATGAAGAAGCTGGTAGTGGAACAGACGGTGTAGACTGAGGATCAGCATGTTGCAACTCGACAACCAAGGGAACAGGGACAGACACACTGAACGATGGAGGAACACTGTAATATGGCTCAGACTCAAAGAAAGTAACATCTGCATAAACATAATACCGACGAGTGGGAGGATGAAAACACCGATAACCTCTTTGAGTTCGCGAATAATTGACAAAAACACACTTTATTGCACACGGAGACAGTTTGTCCAACCCAGAGGAAAGGTCCTGAACAAAGGCCACACACCCAAACACCCTCGATGTTAGACTAAATAATGTAGATTCTGGTTGCAGACGACGAAGTGGAACCTCCCCACCAAGTGGGGTAGCAGGCATCCTGTTGATAAGATAGGTGATTGTAAGCACAGCATCAGCCCAAAGATATTTTGGAACCTGCATATGTACAATAAGTGTACGAGTGACATCTAGAATGTGCCTATGCTTACGTTCTACAACCCCATTTTGCTGTGAGGTATGAGAGCAGGATGTCTGATGGATGATACCCAGTGAAGCACACATATAAGTGATGTTAGAATGCATGAACTCAAATACATTGTTAGTTCTCAAAAACTTAGGAGTCACATGGGAATGATTCTTTATTTCATTAAGAAAATTTTTGAGTACATCATGAATATGACTTCGATCTTTTAACAAATATACCCAGGACACTCGAGAATAATCATCAACAAAAACAACATAGTACCTTTGACCCGACACAGATTGGACTCTAGATGGACCCCACACATCACAATGAATTAACTCAAATGTTGTGCTACTAGACGCAAGACGTAACTGTTTAAACGAAGCACGATGGTGTTTACCTAACTGACACGACGCATAATCAAAATGAGACACGGACTGCCACGGTAAGGCCTGCTGGAGTTTCTAATGAGAGGGATGTCCCAGTCTATTGTGCCATAAGGAAGAGGACTCAACAGTAGAAGCTGCAGAAGCCAAGCCTTGAGGAATCTCATCACGAACTAGCAAGTACACTCCATTTCCTCGATCACGGCCCAAACCAATCCTCCTCCCCGTCTGCAAATCTGAAAGGTACAGTGAAAAGGGAAAAAGGTCACACAACATCTTAGCTATTTTGTAATAACACTCATGGACAATAAATTTACAGGAAAATCAGGGACAAAAAAGACATTCTCAAGTGGTAACTGTGAAGAGGCGTGGACAACCCCCTCACCAGAAACTGGACAAGTTCGATCATCAGCAATCGCGACAGTCCGAATATCAGATAGCTGGGATAATTGTGTAAACAAACTATGAGTACCTGACATGTGGGAGGAGACACTAGAAGCAATGATCCAGGAGGAGTCTCTCGAGGCAAATAGGACACTAGTACCTGAAGTGCTGGTATGTGCGGCTGTGGCAGTGGAGTCAGTGACATTTAGCTGCTGAAGCCGCTCGTAATCAGCCTGTGATACAGTAAATGTCGGTGGCTCAGTAGTAACAACAGATACGGGGGCCTCTGTAGTAACATTAGCCGTCTGAGGACGACCAATAATATCCCAGCATCGCTCAACTCGATGACCCAACCGTCCACAGTGTGTACAACGTGGTCGTCCTCCGGTATCGCCACGACCTCGTCCTCCTCACGCACCACGACGTCCACGTCCACGTCCACGAGTGGCCGCCATGGCAAAAGACTCTAACACTGTATGAGAAGTAGCAGTAGACACCCGCATAGCCTTGTCGAACGTGGTATAAAGATCTGGTGGTACATCAGCAGCCAATACCTGTCCTCGAATTTGTGAACTAAGATCTAGATTCAGGGCAGAGAGAAACACAGCAACTGCTAATTCTTCACGATACTGACGCAAGCGGGTGATATCAACTGTCAAAGGTTGATGAACATCCAACTCCTCCAGTACGGCTCGAAGAACAGTGAAGAGATCCTGGATAAATCTGTCCCCCTGCCGTAGAGTGAAAAGCTGCTCATAAATCTTACAGACTCTGGAAATATTCTTCTCATGCCCATAGGTGAGTCGAAGAGTATCCTAAATCTTCTTTACTGGCCGCAATTATATGACACCACGCGCAACAGAAGGCTCCATACTGTTAGCCATCCAAGTAATAACCGCCGCATCATCGGCCAACCAATCTTCATAAATCTCAGATTCGACGTCCAAAGGAGGATCTGTAAGGTGCTTCAATTTTCTATGTGCCAAAACAAATGTCTCAAAACTCTGGGACCACAGATGATAGTTAGGGTTAGACAGTTTCTCAGAGGTACCACTCATGTTTTTAACAAACAAATCACGAGATGACATCGTCACTGATTTTCAGTAGTGAATCACAAATAGATGGTATGAAAACTACAAAAAAAAATAGACCAATTGCTCACCACGGTGTGTGAATGTGACGTATCTACACACAACACCAACTGGAGACTGGAGAAGGACCTAAAACATGGCCAGGAAGGGCTGGACTGCCCTAACAAGTGAACAGGAGAGGCAACCAAGCATCACCGATGACGTAGCATTCGTCGGTAACGCCGTACGGCCAGCGACGACGGTGGAACGACCGACTGGACGGTCTGCAGTGGACTACAGGCCTGCCGGTGGCGGAAGGTGCCCTGGGGCACGCAGGCGGGAAGTCTGGGGGCAGCGGGAGGGCGATAGGTCACGTTCAACGCAGGACAGGTGGCTGGCGACAGCCAGTGGCCGACGGCGAGTACAGCGGTGGCAGGCGGCTAGGGTTTTTTTTGTGGTTTCTCCCTATACTCTGGTACCATGTTATGAGAGAAAACCAAAATAAGATCTATTGATTAGTGAGAATTACATACATATAGGTATTAGACATCCCATGGATATACGGATATCCAATAACCCGTTTAACCATAAAATACATTCACAACTATTCTAACATGAAATGTAGCATACCCTTAAAAAAAACCCTTCCATTTTCACTAGCATGGCAACTAATGAGAAGTGTTGCATATGAGGTTAGAGAAGAAAGTGATAAGGTTAGGATAAGTCTGTGGACCTACTTTTATAGAAACTTTAGCTTACGAATTTGAGGACCAACTAGGCAAGTTGTAATTTTAAGTTATTATAGTCCTATCGAACTCTTTTGTAGCATTTGGTACGCTAGAATGGAATGAAAACAATGGATCAGAATGGAATTTCGATGTTTGATACAAAAATTATTTTAAAATAACCATTCCCTTGGAAATCAAATTTCCATGAACATAAAAATTTCATTTTCAGGAGGTAAAGAATTTGATTTCTATTCTATTAGAATCAAAAAATAAATTAAAAAAAACCCAACAAGGCTTCCTCCCTCCACCCCCCATCCTTCCTCTGCTCCCTCCCTCCTCCGCCCCCATCCCTCCTTTACTCCCTCCCTTCTCTGCTTGAAGAGATCCGAACTTCTCGTCGTGTGCTCAAAGGCATAGTGACTAAAAGATCCAACACATCTCTATGTAGAAGAGGGTATGGCTGAAACACTCCTACTAGAATCTCTTGAGCTCGAGGGTCTGGAAAGTGAAGGCAAGGGTGGAGGGAGGGGAAAAGGGAAGCGACGGAGGAGGAGAAGGAGGGAGATAGAGATGGCTTCTTAAAGCTGGAGGTTGTAAACAAGGTCGAGGTCGGACTCGATAATGGCCTAGACCTGTGAATTTCTGACATGACACGATATAACTGTGTTTGGATTTACCCTTGTCATGTCTCATCTACTTATTAAATGGGTTGTTGTCGTGTCTAAAGTTAAAAAAACCGATAAGTACACAATAAGTACATGTTACCTAATCGTATACATAATACACGACTACCTGTTTAGTACATGTTAAATACACGTTATTATATTAATATTTATTTATGATTATTTAATAGATTTAACTTGATTACACTATTACACTAATACTGTAACTGTTACACTATATTTACTAATACTAACACTATAATACACTATTATAACTTATAAGTTATGTACTAATACTTATGTTATAAAAATAATACAATATAATAAATTAACTATATAAGTATAAGTTAACAATAATACATTATGACTGTTACACAGTTACACTAGGGTTTCTTACTTTCTTTCTCACTTCTCAGAATCACATTTTCTCTAAGAGGAGGTTTGTGCATCTAGAAAGTACTAGATTTGATCTAGACAGAAAGTGAATTCCAGTCAACTAAATGGAATCCTGGTGTTTGTGCACATTATTAGAAATGAAACCAATGAAAAGTAAATTCCATTATATTCCAAAGTATCAAAGTCCAACCCACACCTCATTTCTCACATTTCCCCTTGGAATTTCGAAGGATTTCGACTCTCCCAAGCCCCCTGTAGCTTATCTCTCTCGCATGATTTCTCCTCTCCCCCGCACCTTACTTCTCTTCCTCTCCTACGATTCTCACCTCTCACCCCTCTTCCTTTTCTACAATCCTCACCTCTCTTCCTCTTATCTGTTGTCATTGTTCTCTTTCTCAACCCACCGACGTAGAGTCCTCTTCCCGTTCCCTAACTCGCCGACGCAGCGCCTCCCCCTGTGCGACAGTCATCATCGTTATCCTCCTCCTCAACCCACCAATGCCTATCTGCCTCTCCCCCGTTCCTTAACTAATCGACGCAGCACCG
>JAMKQA010011737.1:0-23885 GCA_024699735.1 Posidonia australis
AAACCTAGAAAGACTGAGTTTTCTCGGGCACATGGGGGTGCCTAACCCCTTCCCCATGCGTAACCAGAATCCTTACCCTTTCTCTGGCCCGCATTCATTTGTGCATTGTCCATTAGGCACGGAGTACACACATACATTCTGCATCTTGTTTGCTTCCCTGTTTTCTTGTGTTTTTGGTTTTCCTCGTCTTTCCATTAAAAGACTAGGTGGCGACTCCTTTCCTTACCCTTTTTATCTTCCCTTGGTGTTTTCGAGTCAAGTCTTTTCCTCCGGATTCACCATCTTCGCTGTGACCATATCGGGTCTCCTCGTGTGCTTCCACGCACCCGGTAGAAGGAGAGCCGTGCAACGGTTCCACCGATATGGTCACAAGAATTGGCGACTCTGCTGGGGATAACCAGATTCTAGCTTTTGTTCTGGTTTCCCTACTTGTCTTTGGTCCGTATACATTATACTTGTTTACTCGTTCTTATTTGCTTGTACATATTTGACTGAACATGCCTTTTTTGCTTACTTTACACTATTGCTATGCCACCGCACATGCACATGATTTATTTCATGCTTTGTTTGTCAATACTTGCTTTTTATTCACCTACTTGAGCACTACACCAGCACATGCCATGTTCATGCCTTTTGTCTGACTTTTTGAATGCCATGATTGTGTGTTTTTTTTCCTTCTTTTTGAATTTGCCATGATTAGGAGAGTAGAGACATGTTTGCCTCCCTATCTGGTTAAGATAAAACACACAAACTCAGACGAACAATTAATAAGGCATAATTAGAGACAAATGCTCATAATCCCCTCTGGTTTAATAAAACGCAATTAAAAGACACCAAAGCATATCGCATGTTTGATCATATAGGGCATGCATCTTCTTCTCTCGGTCTACCCATAGTTTGTGAAGGACGATCCTAGCAGCCCGTTCTATAGCTTTGGCGTAGAGCGTGTTGTTAGTTTGTCCCCCTTGTCTGCGGTCGTGTCGGTGCTAGTAGAGGGTACAGCTCCTTGCTACTGCAGGAAACGAGGCCACCAACGCACCACCCATTCATTGCCTGCGCTTTGACCAGGATTTAGAATAGGGACCTTACTTTCTGACGAGAGTCAAAAAATCCAAACCCATGAGTGCATCCCATATGGTTCGCTCCATGTGGGACATGCATGGTGAGAGAGAGCATGTTAGTAGCAATCATGTGCATGTGTGTCATTCATGCCACCCTAATAAACAACTGCATAGCTAACTTATTTTCTTTTGTTGTCTTGTCTTCAATTTTTCACTCTTTTTGCTCTTTTATCACTAACACATTAGGTTCTTTTCCTTTGCCAGGAATAGAGTTCTGTGTGCGAATTCCTAGGTCTGAGCCTGGGAGTTCCTTTCTGTGACCTCTATCTTGAGGCATTATTCTCGACTGTCTATTCTCGAACTATTCGTCACTTTCGACGATAGCTCCTCGTAGCCGTCGTCCTTTCACTTGTAATCGCAGCCCTATCCTCACCCGTTCGCGGTCCATTATGGCCCAGCGAGCTTCTGAGACCTCTGCACCAGCTGCTCTAGAGGGGATTCCTGTTTCTACCCCTCCTCACTCTTTTGCTTTGTCATTAGTCATTCCATCATCGCTCTATGGTGGTTTTTTCCAAGCACTAGGAGTTCCTCGCCCTCCGCTTTCGGGACACTAGCAGAACTTTATTGGTCTGGAGCCCGCAATGGAGGCGGTCACCATGACAACTTCCAGGGCATCTGATCTGACAATACCCTGTCCTTCTATTGACCCTCATCCATTTGACACCCAGTTGGCTGCGATTGCCTCTTCAATAGGAATCCAACCCGCAACATCTTTGAACCTCCAGCCCCCTATGACATCCCTATCGCTTGATCTTCCAGCCCTCGGTGCTGCTGCTGACGGTTCTACCACTATACAATCTCAGCAGCTTTTGGCCCTTGCACAGAGGTTGCAAAGCATGGCTTTCTCCTTGGAACCCACTTTGAATACACCTATTTGTCCCATTCCTGAGGATCCCGTTCCACCTGCTCAGGCACTTCATGTTGAACCAGTCACTCCACCACTGCAGTTGTCGCCACAGCTTCCCGCTGTCCCGACAACGAGCGTAGCCACTCTGCCTATAGCATCATATCCACAGCATGCACAACATATTCTTCTTTCAACTGCTGGTCAGCCTCTTGGGCTGGCAGGAGTACATCGACCTACAAACCCGACCATATCGGTTCAGTAGCTGCTGCTCCCACACACAACTACACGCACTACACAGCATAACATTTCAATACCTTTGCATCAGGTTCAGGCCTCAACATGCACACCACCACTAACACACACACACGAATACGCTGGTCATCACGCCACAGCACCAGGTGGTGTGATGATAGATCTGGAGGAGCACATGGGTACTATAGACACAGTGTACGTGGGACCCACCCCGGCTGCACACTCAATGTCAGCAGCAACTCCCAATGCACTATTCGCCAAGATGAATGACTTGGAGAAAGCTCTTCAACAAGTGTAGAGCGGGGACCGCCAGTCTTTCTCTTTCCGGGACCTCTGCTATTTCCCAGAGGCGGTACTCCCACCGAACTTCCATATCCCGGAATTCGAGGAATACAATGGGAAGGGCTACCCAATTTCGCACCTCAGGGCATACTGTGGCGATCTCTCTCAGCTCCAGGCTGATGAGAGACTTCTCATTCGCCTTTTCCAGAAAAGTCTTACAGGTCCAGCTCTAAAGTGGTTCACATCGCTGCATATGACCACCATCAAGACCAGGAATGATCTGAGCCAAGCTTTCCTGGAACAGTACTCTGTTAATCTCGACATGGTCCCAAAGCACGAGGACCTAGTCGCCACCAAGCAGAAGCCCCACGAGCCGTTCGGGGAGTATGTCGGGCGTTGGCGAGCCCTCGCATCACAAGTGCACGATAGACCTTCTGACGAAGAGTCTATTGAAATAATTATTCGAGGAGCGCAGCCAACCACTGGGGCCCTGTTGAGCATTCAGCCCATTTCCACCTTCACTGCCCTAATCAAAGCTGGCACTCGTGTGGAGAGCTCACTCAATAGTGGAAGCTTCCCTGCGCTAGCAACGTTCGCCAAGCAGACTATGGCTACCAGTGGAACCAGTATCAACAACAATGGCAACAATGGATCTAACGGTGGATTCGGCCGGAAGAAGGAGTCTGCTAGGAATGTTGTGGCATACGTAGGGGCCCCTGCTATGCCAGCCAGTATGGTGTGCTCGCCAGCTCCGAATCAGGTCATTTATTCTCCTGTATCTAGAGCACCACGCACTTCACAAATCACTACCACCGCCGAGCTAGTCTACCCGCCAACACTGGCAAGGCAGGAACGCTATCAGGGATCAAGGAAGCTCCCACGACCTGACAGGGACTACTCTCCTCTAGTTGAGCCACTGAGTGTCATATTCCCTAAGGTAGCATCACTACTGAGGCTTCTAGAAATCCACCCACCACTAAACCCACTATCACGGTGGTTTAAACCGGATTTATATTGCAGTTACCATAGAGTCACCGGGCACTCTGTAGATAATTGCTTTACACTTCGGGGTGCAATTCAAGACTTGATTGATCGCAAGGTCATCAGTATTCATACGTAGGAGGCAGAGCCTAGGCCCGTTGCACGAACACCTCATTCATCTGCATCCACATCTAGCAGCATAGTTAGTCAGCCTTTACCTGAGCATGCTCTGGGAACATCGAGAGTGCATTTGCTTTCTTCGGATGAGGTTGAGCCTTTTAATCCTTCTCGCCTCATCCATGATGTTTTAGAATCTTTCTCCTATCAGCTGAGTCAGTCATTCCTTGAAACTGTCAACTCTACCGTCAACATGATCCAGTTAACTGCCCGACCCAGGCACGCGGCTACTAGACCTACCATGCAATCTGCCCCACCAACAATTAGCCTGTGAGCCAGTCTAGGACACAACTTGACTCACCAAACACTAGTACCTTCCCTACCAGTTCCAGCCCCAATAGAATTAAGGGCCCATGCTCCTGTGGTCATCAACCTAACACAGGACACCCACCGCATGCCCTATAGCTACACCGTCGAAATGTGCGCTAAGGTAACGCGGTCGGGAAGGGTATACATGGCCCCGATCTCAGCAAACAAAACCAGTCAGCCTGTGACTTCATCCACTCAAGCAAGAACCAATCCAATCCCTAAAGAGATAGTCACAAGAGCTAACCCCACTCCCAAAGTTGACCCACCGGTAGCCGATATTACTGCCCAGTTGAAAAAGGTCAAAGCAGACATATCCATATGGGACCTAATCCACACCTCAATTGAACATAGAGAGGCATTCCTCCGAGTCTTTCAGGCCGCCCATGTTTCCTCAACTATACAACCCTCGGCCTTGGAGAACATGGTAGGGATGACAGCCGCGCCCGAGGTCATTTCTTTCTTCAGTTTAGAGCTTTCTCTGACAGGGACTAATCACAACCAGCCCCTTTTCATCGTGGTGCAATATCAAAATTTCCGCATTCCTCTCACTTTGGTCAATAATGGTGCTAGTTTGAACGTCTGACCCTTGCGAACCGCAAGTCAGGTTGGCTTTAAATCGGAGGACATTACTCCTGCAATGAAAGGAATGACGGCTTTCGACAACACACACCATGATGCTTTAGGGATCCTGATCATTCCCTTAATCATTGGTCCCGCTCGTTTCAAGGTCGAATTCTACGTCGTTGACCTCGAGCCGTCTTTCAATCTTCTGCTTGGGCGCCCTTGGCTCCACAAGCATCAGGTCATCCCCTCAACCCTCCATCGTATGATTAAATTCCATTGGAACAATGACATCGTCGTTGTGATGGCGGAAAACCTCGAAAAGGAGAAGGTTGAGGAAGCCTCTTCAGTCTCGCTCCATACTGTCTGTTTTGACTCCAGACCTTCTGATGCGTTCTACCGTGTCGACCGTTTTGAACCGATCAACTTTATTCTGATTCTCAAGCGTGCCAATCATTTGGCTGCTTTTGGCAATCCTTTTTTGATGGTTGAGAATCTATGTCAGAGATGGGGGTACGAGAAGGGAGCACCTCTCGGGCGGAATGGCCAAGGAATTGCAGAACCAATTACCGCGGAGAGAAGACACGAGTTTGAAGGACTGGGATACGAGCACAAGCCACAAGATAGATACACAAAGCGTCATAAGTTTCAAAAGCTCATTATTCCACGAGCTTTAAACAATTTTGTCTATGCGGGATTGCTAGATCCCAATCTGAGTTTGATGCTTGCAGAGCCCAAGCCAAATAAGCCGATCAGTGAGCCCGAATGGGTATGTGTAGAGGAGTACTATTCGGAAGGGGAAATTATGGACTTCAGAATGGGTTCAACGTCATCCATATCCCCGAGGATAGCCATGCTAGTACTGCTGCCTCTAGAGTCAGTGGAGGGTCTTTCTACCAATCTGGTTGCAGTTTGGGATGCAGCAAGGGCAAAATTAGCAGTAACAGCTTTAGAGCGACAGTCAGTTTTGAGGGGATTATAACCAGTACAGCCAGAATCAGTACCTGAGATGTTGAGGACTACCAGCGCATACTATGTGGATTTTTCTTCCGATGAAGAGGAGGGAGATGCCGTGGTAGCTCAGGTGGATAACATGCTCAGCGATCTGGAAGTTCTATTTCAAGAGCAGTTATCGGTACTGGCTGAGGATGCGCAAAATGAGCTTAGGTGTAGGAAAGGAAAGGCAGTAATGACATAGGACACAGAAGAACAAACAGTCATACTGGGTCAGTCTGCAATCATGACCCTGGAAGAGAATAGATCTATGAACGCTAGACTAGAGGAGTTCATCTCCTATCAGTTGGGAGGCGAGTCTATGTGGTACTATCAAACTTGGCCCCACTTGAGCAGTGGGGTCCAAAAAAAAAGATCCTGAGATAGGCTCAGGATGGAACTCGAGCGGCAACACTCACATCAATCAAACAGAGGACAGCTGCCCACCTGTTGTACATGTTGTACAAAGACATCATGAAATTGAAAACTTTTGTTTATCAGAAGTAAAACAGTCAGACACAAGTTCAGAAATAGCAGAGCCAGGAATCATCAAGGGTGCATACAAGAAGACTAGGGTTATAGTGACCATTCTAAAACACCATCAGGGGCTGTTATCCTTGAGGACATGGACTGCATCGAACAGTCGGAGCCAGTTAATTCATGCTACCTGAAAAACTACTATCAGTGATTATAAACAGTGTGTCCTCACTCTGCGACACCAACACTTTCCTCCATGCATGCATAAATCCGTGCTCTTCCTACATCCACGTAGCTCTGCATCACAACACACTAATTCTCATGCAGAATATGCATATATAGGGTGTAGTTTGCTTGCATCAACACATGCATGGATCTTAGCCCGATGATGATAGGCGAAATAAGCCAGCCAATGTTGGGAATGTGTAGCACCTCCTCAGGTAGATACTATTCAAGAACCTAGAGAGTGAGGGAGCCACCTTTCATTGTGAATTGGGCGAAGTATCCAAGCTCTTCAAGGACCCTGCACCTCCTAGAGGGAGACAAAATGCTAGGGGTGAGAATGAAAGTGTGAGAAATGAAAATGAAAAAAAATATATCTATGAAAGGGCATAAAAGAATAAGAAGTCAGAAGTCGTAGATAGAAGTCTGCCCTAAAGAGAAAGGCGTGACGAGTAGCTCTGTCCCTCTAGTTTATCTTGGAGAGGAGTCAGAGTGAGTACCTGGGAGACGTGTTCCAAAAGGACCTAGCCAACCCTTTAAACAAGCAACAGCTCCCCACCATAGACCAGGTACCTATTACCTCCAAGCCAGGGATAGGGTGAACCCACACGCCTATGAGGGAGAAAGAATAAAGAATAAGTAAAATAAAAAAGTAGGGATATGGTCCAGTGGGGTTTGGAATGGAGCCCAAAACACAGTGACCCATTTCCAGAGAGCCACCCAACAACTAGGGGCTTGGAAAGAGTCTTGTGAGGTCTGGAGTTGCCATTCATTTGTACTTAGCAATAGGCATCCCAATGCTGAGGGCACTAATAAGATCCAACAAATCATTTAGCATACATACATTTCTTCCTGTAAACATCATCCTAATAAACGTCGCAGAGTGTTACTTGGCTCTCTTGTCTTGAATGTGACAGCGACTTTCAATTCGAGAGAATCAAGAGGACATCGCCTAAACCAAGGGCATGTAAGCTGCTCTCATTGGTTTAGGGCCATTTATGTCAAACCAGGGGCATGTCAGCTGCCCTATAGTTAGACACACTGAGCCAGTACTTTACCAGGGGCATGTAAGTTGCTCTGATTGGTTAAGAGTCATCCATGTCGACCAGGGGCATGTCAGCTGTCCTATGGTTAGACGTTTTGAGCCAACACTCGACCAGGGACATGCCAGCTGCTCTACATGTCGAAGATCCCCAGTGGTCGACCGGGAGGCACAGTCATCCAATAGTTCCAATTCCCCAGATTTGCTGGTCATATCTCATTACTCGGGTACTTGGTTAAAACCAGTTGGGTAACCAGGACCTTCCCTTAGGGCTGTGCACAAGATTTAGTTTGTTCAACAACTCCCTATTCAGTTAGCTGCAGTCTTCAGTTCTGGGCCAATTTCTCTAATCCTGACAATTCTATTTCAGCTTTTATCTGTCTGCTTTGAATCTGCTAAGTGTTGTTGAACGAAGCAAAGTGGAAATCTGTTTCTAAAGAATAATGTTTTGAACATGTCTTATAGGAGATCTTTTACCCCTTCTGAGGAGTCTCAAGCCAAGAAAGGTGAGGTGCCTTACATATCATGGGTTACCCCACAATGGTTGTGCCCACACAGTGCTCAGATGTTCTCCAAGCTTGGATCAAATAGTTAACTAAAAGTGATCGTGATAAGCTGCGGATTTGGGGAATCTCTTCAAAGCTTCTAGATATCGCGAAGGTGGAGGTTTCCCGATACTTTCTGTGTGCAACAACCCGATTCTGGAAACCGGCTCATCATGTTTTCCGCTTTGGGAGAATTGAACTGACTTCAACCTTGGAAGAGGTCCACAGAATATGTTGTCTACAGAAGTTCTTGGGACCCACCGTCTTTATGCGGCACAACAGGTATTCTTTAGTCTTGAGTGAGCTAATTGGCCTGTCAACCAGTGATTGTGGTCGTTAGCTCATTTGTACAAACGGACTCTCTCCTATGCTGAAACTAGCTTACTTTGGCAAAGTAGTTGGAATGCGTGCCTCTCTAGGCGATGATCTATGGCTGAAGGGCTTTGTTGTCTGCTTCCTGGGAGAGCTGATTTTCAGCCATGGTCGGATGGTTGTGAATATTGAAGTCACTAAGATTGCTTTGGGAGTTGTCACCCGACAGATAGATCTCGCTCCGGTCATCTTGGTAGAAACTTATCGGGCGCTGGACCGATCGCTGCGCCGCTGTCGGCATTTTTATGGCTTTAGAGCTTTTGTACATGTATGGTTGGTTGCACATCTAGGTGTAGAAGTCTTGTGCCCGCAACGATCAGCCTTTGAATCCTACTGTCAAAGCGGCCATGCGCGCACGCTCACCTCAGTTCAGAAGGAATACTAGCATTTAGAAAGCTTGACAGGACAAAAAATCATCTGGCGCATTATTCCCTCAGCTTCTTATGACTTTGAGGCTTTCTTCAATGCAGATGACATGCAGCTTATCATCCTGCCGGGATTGACAGGTGGAGTGGAATATCCAAAGTGCAGGCAGTGAACAAGTGGTGCGTTGGTGGCCTTGTCTCCTGCAGTAGCAAGGAGTTGTACCCTCTACTAACAACGACACAACCCTAGACATAGGGGGACAAACTAACAACACGCTCTGCGCCAAAGCTATTGAACGGGCTACTAGGATCGTCCTTCGCAAACTGTGGGTAGACCGAGAGAAGAAGATGCATGCCCTATATGATCAAACATGCGATATACTTTGGTGTCTTTTAATTGCATTTTATTAAACCAGAGGGGATTATGAGCATTTGTCTCTAATTATGCCTTATTAATTGTTCGTCTGAGTTTGTGTGTTTTATCTTAACCAGATAGGGAGGCAAACATGTCTCTACTCTCCTAATCATGGCAAATTCAAAAAGAAGGAAAAAAACACACAATCATGGCATTCAAAAAGTCAGACAAAAGGCATGAACATGGCATGTGCTGGTGTAGTGCTCAAGTAGGTGAATAAAAAGCAAGTATTGACAAATAAAGCATGAAATAAATCATGTGCATGTGCGGTGGTATAGCAATAGTGTAAAGTAAGCAAAAAAGGCATGTTCAAGCAAATAAGAACGAGTAAACAAGAATACTGTATATAGTAGGGAAACCAGAACGAAATCTAGTATCTGGTTATCCCCAGCGGAGTCGCCAGTTCCTGTGACCATGCCTATGGAACCCTTGCACGGCTCTCCTTCTACCGGGTGCGTGGAAGCACACGAGGAGACCCGATATGGTCACGGCGAAGATGGTGAATCCGGAGGAAAAGACTTGACTTGGAAACACCAAGGGAAGATAAGAAGGATAAGGAAAGGAGTCGCCACCTAGTCTTTTAATGGAAAGACGAGGAAAACCAAAAACACAAGAAAACTGGGGAGCAGACAAGATGCAGAATGTATGTGTGTGCTCCGTGCCTAATGGACAATGCACAAATGAATGCAGGCCAAAGAAAGGGTAAGGATTCTAGTTACGCATGGGGAAGGGGTTAGGCACCCCCATGCGATCGAGAAAACTCGGTCTTTCTAGGTTTCCCTATTGTCAATGGTCTATGGATGTATGCTTGCTTATTCTATATACCCATGCCAAATATGACTGAAAACATGCCAAATCAAAGTAAAGAAATGAAACAAAGGAAAAAGTTAATCCGAGGGTCAAATGTAGGCATGGAGAATGCCGCTTTACTGTACGCCCATGGGTGATGAGGAAAATTATGAAAATCGAGAAATTCTCGGAAAGCGTCTCGTAAATCAGCGGTAATTTGAATAAATCCGAGAAAATCAAAAAGGGGAAAATAATCCTCATTTCGGGATCATGTCGGCTTTGTCAAGCCTTTTACTGTATGCTCTTGGGCGATGGAAAACCAAAACAAATCTAAAGGCGAAAAAACTAATGTGCAAAATGCATATGTGAGTGTAAATAGTGAGAATTCCAAGGGCCTTTGTGCAAAAAACCCAAATTCTGATTAAAACTGATATTCTGAAGTCCAAATCATCAAAAATACATAGGAAAACACATTCTATGCAATTATGAAGAAATTTAGGGTCAAATATGTAAATATGTGCAATCCTAGTCAAAATGAAGTTTCCTAGGGGTCAAAATGCAATTTTACCACTAAAACATGCATTTAAAACAATTCAGTGGAAATTCATGTTAAAATATGCAAGAAAAAGGATTCAGGAAAGTTTCAGAATGTTTCAGGGGCAAAACAGTCATTTTACCCTAGAAAACAGGCATTCAGAGTAAAATCTGTGAAGTACAGGGGCTAAAATGCAATTTACCCACCAAAACAATTCATTCAGAATAGTCCTAGAAGAAATCAGGGGTTAAAATGTAATTTAACCAGAAAAAATAAGCTTTCAAAGAGGTTTCGTAAAGTCCAGGGGTTAGAATGCAAATAAACCAAAGAAATTGCATTCTGGAAAGTTCTAGTAAAATGCAGGGGCTTTTATGCAATTTAACTAGTAAAAATAACATTCTAGAGAATTTCAGAAGAATACAAGAGCTTTAATGCAATTTGACTAGCAAAAATAAGCATTCTGGATGATTTCAAAAGAATACAAGGGCTTAAATGTAACTTTCACAGAAAAATGTACATTTAGAAATGTTTCAGGAAAGTTTAGGGTCTTTTATGCGAAAAGTTGAATTAAAATGCATTAAAAGAAACCCATAGGGCTTCTGCTAAAGTTTAATACCTGGAAAACATTATTTTAAATGTTCAGGAGGGAAAATGTAATATTTTTAGTTAAAACTTTATTCGAATGATTTATGAAAAATGAATGGAGGACCTATTTGAAATAAAAGGACCTATTTGTAATACAAAAAGGACCTAAATGTAAGAAAAATAAAGTTTCTGAATTTGAATAAAAATAAAATGTTTTAATTTGTTTTTAAATGAAAAAAGAACGACGGTCATCGGCATCGGAGCTCCGCCGCCGTCGACCGCCGAAGGGGGCCATTAGAGGCCTTCCCGTGGTCTGATCTGAGATCAGACTTCACAGGAGGCAAGAAGAAGGTGAGGGGAGATGATCCATTAGAGTAGATCAAGGAATCTACGGTGGGAACGGGCCTCCCGCCTACCTCGTTGTCGAGGTGCTCCGGCGACGGCGTCGGGGAAGAAGGAGCTTCTGGAAGGCAACGGCGTGGCGATCCAGCGGTCGTGGAGGCCTCAGGGCAATAGGAGGGGCTTCCTTGCTTCTCCAGGAGCTTGAACGGAGGCTGATCGCGCAATGAGGGGAGTCGCTTGTCGCCACCGTGGTCTCCTCCAGTGAGCGTGGCTGCTACGGTGATCCAGAGCTCGTGGCGCGATTGAGGAGGCTCCAGAGGCTTCATGGAGCGTCGTGGAGTGTTGCTAGACTGTTGGAGGAGCTTGGAGCAGCTGGGGGCGTGCTCCTTCTCTGGAGCAGTCGTCTTCTCCAACGACGGCAAGATTGGTGTAACTCCGGCGATCTTCGAGTGGAGCCTTCATGGAGACGATGAAGCGGCGTGCTAGGGATCAGAGAAGCAGGAGGAAGACCAGGGGAGGAAGATAGGACCTACTAAGGGCCAAGACCATTTCCTGGACCACCCTCCCACCTATATCGCCGGAAAACGGCGACGGCGAGCTCCGGGGAGCAATTCCGTCCAGAGAAAACCCTTGGATTGCTTGGAATTGATACAGAAAGAGATAGGGGATCCTAGAAAGCAATGTTTGAAACTAAAGGAGGTTTGAAGAGAGCGTACCTAGCCTGACGACATGAGGCTCCTTCACAGCTTGCCGGAGTGTCTGAATTCTCATCCTCTCCTTCCCGCGAGCTCCCCTTTCTCTCTGGAATTCTCTGGCACTCTCAACTCCTTACCTCTCTCTCACCAAAAAGTCCTTTTAAAACTCTACCTCTACCCCTCCTTTTATAGGTGGCAAAATCCGGCGACCTAACCCATTAACTGATCCTAATAGACCTAACAACCCACTAGCTAACTAACTAACTAACCAAACACTCCCCTAACAGACCAATAGAAACCCGAACCGCTGTCTCCCTACTGCTCCCTTGATCGTCGACAGAGATCAATGGTGATCCAAGCTTCACCGGCGGCACATCAGTGGCTCTGGCTGCTCTGGGAGACGCTGCTCTGATGGAGCTCGAGCTGGTTGGATGAGTTCAGTGGTTGGTTCGTGAGAGGTCAGTGGAGAAGAAGTGGGCTCAATGAGAAGAAAGGGTGAGTTGGTGGAAATTCAATGAAAATGAAAGAGAAAATAATGAATATGGAAAGGGAGGAAATGGGTTAAATTGTTGTAGGCCTTTGTGGACTTTGGGGCCAAGATGGGCTTGATTGGGCTTAATGGGCTTAATGGGCTTATGTGGGCCTCCATGGGCCTAATGGGCTTCAATTGGGCTTAATGGGCCTATGTGGGCCTCCATGGGCCTAATGGGCTTTAATGGGCCCAACTGACTTAAATGGGCCTTCAATGAGTTAAATGGGCCTTTATGGAATTAAATGGGCCTAAATAGGTCTTGTGGGCCCAAGTGGGCTTAAGTGGGCTTCCATGGGCCTAAGTTGGCTTAAGTGGGTTCAATTAGGATTAGAGCTCAGCCACCACCTCTCCATCCTGCAAAATTGGGAACTTGGGGTGTCTACAACCGGGTATAAACATTCCACAGGAGCCAACAAATGATTCAAACAAGCATCTTCTAGAAAAATTATAGAGAGGTCCTGTGGTTTTCAAAACTACACATAGGTCCCTAACATTTGCCAGACATAATTTCTTGGACTTCAGAGACAACCTATTGAGGAACGATCATGCTCTCTCAGCAGCACAAGGTTATAGATATTGTTGGAGTATCAGTTCCTAACTACTCTTGGAAATTTACAGTAATGCCCCTACCTTTCTATAAAATAGCATTCGAGTCTAAATTGCTGGCTGGAGCCTGCACAATGCCCCCTTCATCTTCAGCCATGTCTGAAATTGTTACAGATATCACATGGCTAGTCCTTTGCAGATTCAACCCCTTATAGATGGAAAATTACAGATTTACCGCTGAGTTGCCATAGCCACAAGCGAGCCTCCAAAGGTGAATCAGAGCCAAAGCAATGGAAGTAGCTATCCCTAGCAATCCTCATCCCTTTCTTTTGTCAACTCGACAAGTCCGATGACTTGTCACCTCTCTCCTCTTTTTTTCTTAGCTCAACAAGTCTGATATCTTGTCATCTCTCCTCGTTCTTTTGTTGGCCCGATAAATCCGATAACTTGTCATCTCTCTCCTTTCTTTTGTCAGCCCAACAAGACTGATATTTTGTCACATCTTTCCTTTCTTTTGTTGACCCAATGAGTTCGATAACTTGTCATCTCTTCCCTTTCTTTTGTTGACCTAGCAAGTCTGATATCTTCTCATCTCTCACCTTTCTTTTGTCGGCCCAACAAGACTGATATCTTGTCATCTCTCCCTTTTCTTTTGCCGACCCAACAAGACCAATTTCTTATCAACTCTCTCCTTTCTTTTGTCGATCTGCAAGTCCGATATCTTGCTATCCTCAATCAGTAAGTCCAAAACTTTTCAAATCCTTGGTCATCAAGTCTAAAACTTACCATTTGTCGGTCCACAAGTCTGATATCTTGTTATCCTCGGTCAATAAGTCTGAAACTTACCATATCCTCAGTCGGTAAGTCCAAAACTTGCAATATCCTCGTTCGATAAGTTCGAAACTTACCATTTGTCAGCCCACATGTCCAATATCTAGCTATCCTTGGTCGGTAAGTACGAAACTTGTCATATTCTCAGTCGATAAGTCCAAAACTTGTCATATCCTCGGTCAATAAGTCCGAAACATACCATTTGTCGGCCCACAAGTTCGATATCTTGCCATCCTCGGTCAGTACGTCCAAAACTTACCATTTTTTGACCTAACAAGTTCGATATCTTATCAGTTCCCCCGTTTCTTTATCGACCCGACAAGTCCGATATTGTGACCATGCCGACCCAAGGAGGTCCCGACTCGGAGCCGCGCTAGAGGGAAGGAGATCATAGCCATGCCAAGATGGCGAAGGCGCAAGGAAAGATAAAAGAAAAAGAAAAGAGGAGTCGCCACCTAGTCTTTTAAGGGAAAGACGAGGAAAACCACAAAAAAGATTGGATGCATGAGGTGCAGATGTGAAGGCTGGATGTCTACTAACCAGATGATGGGTAAGGATTCCTATTACGCACGAGAAAGGTGTTAGGCACCCTCGTACGCTCGAGAAACTCGGTCTTTCTAGTCTAGTTTCTTGATGAAGGCTAGATGGATGTTTGCTAAACCTGAATCATGCTCTAATCATTCTAATATGTATGCCATGACAAGACTGGATGGATGTGCAAGATAGTGTGAGAAAACTGCGAAGAAATCCACATGAATTGACAAAATCGCAAAAAATCACATGAAATGACAAGGTTTTGTTAAAGAACGCTTCTGAAAAACATAATGATATCAAAAAGATGACAAGCCAAGTCAACCTGAGTCCTCGGAATCATGAAAAAGTCATGAAAATCTAAAAAGGGAAAAATAATCCGTGGTTGGGACAAATGTCAGCCTTTAGGCTGTTAATGTACGCCCTTGGGCGATGAAACCCAAATTAAATAAAAAATCTGAAATGTAGGATTAAAATTAATCAAATCAGATATCGGATAAGAAAATCTGAAGACAAAGTGAATCGGAATCATGGAGAAAGTCATGAAAATCAAAAAAAGGGAAAATAATCTGTAGTGGGGACAATGTCGGCCCTAAGGCCTGCTAATGTACGCCCTCGGGCGACGAAATCTAAATCAAATCAAAAATCTGAAATGTTGGATTAAAAGAAGTTAAATCAGATATTGGATAAGAAATTCTGAAGACAGAGGGAAGAAAGAAATCGAAGGAAAGGCATGAGATGTCGGTTCGCTAAATGCAAATGTGAGGAAAAAGGATATGAAATGCATGGATAAGTGCCTAAATATGCAAAAACTCTAAGGAATGACTTAGACATGGACTATGCCAGACTAGTGCAAAGATTGAGATGTAATGAGTGAAAAATGTCCCAAAATATGCAAGAAAACATTTAAAGCCCTAAATGATGGATTTAGAAATAATCTAAGGGCCTATATGCAAATTGTATATGCTCAGGAATGATTTGATGTGAATCCAAGGACTTTTATGCAAAATTTCAAGACCTCAATGTGATAAAAAGTGGGATTTTATATTGGTCAATGCAATTATTATGTTTCTTGAGGTCTAGGATGCAAAATGTGCAAGGAAAACTCATTTTTTAAAGTTCTAGGGCTTCATGCAAAAGTCTATGACCAAACAGTAAAGAAAATTCCATTTTAATAGTAGTCAGTGTGATTTTCAAATCTTTTAGGGTTTAGATTGCTAATTTCCCAGAGAAAAATCATTTTAAAGGATTCCAAGGGCTAAATGCAAATGTTCAGGACTTAAATGCAAAGAAATCATGGTTTTAGGGACCTATATGTGATAAAAACATGCATTAATATGTTAAGAATTAAAAGATGAACTATTCAGGGACTTTTATGCAAAATTCTCAGAGAAAACAAAGAAATAAAAGTATTTTAAAACTACAAGGACTAAAACGAAAATTTCTGGACCATATGCAATAAAAAAGGACTGAAATGTAATAAAATGAGGACCTAAAAGTAATAATCAAACTTAAAGAAATTGGACCTAAAAAGGCCCATTTGAAGATCACCGGAGGATCGCCGGCATTCCGCTGCCAGCGATTTCTCCTGCACTCTCCTGGAGGCGGTCCAGAGATCAGAGAGATGCGCGCAAGGCTGGGGAAGCACCATGGAGCCACAGCGAGCCCTCCCCAAGTGGTGGGGAGCGGCTGGGGAGGCCCGAGGCCTCCCCCCCACCTCGAGCTCCGGCGAGAGGCTTCTGATGGTGCCGGAGAAGACGACGACGTGGCTGGGGCAGTCCGGAGGCTAGAGCGGCACGTCGGAGACTCAGGGAGTACCGTGGGGACATAGCGAGGCTGGGAGGATGCCCGGTGAAGCCCGAGGAGGTATGGAGGCCTTCCCCCACCTCTGTCTCCGGCGATGGGGACGATGGCGACGGTTGGGTCGCTGCGGAGGCTCTGGCAGGCGATGGAGCGGCTCGGTGGGCTCGATGGGGATGCGCGGAGGTTCCTGGATCGTCGGCGCGGAGTGTGGTAGACTCGTGCACGCGGGGGTGTCCTCAACGGCGTGCGGCAACGCGGTGGCATCAACGATGGCACGAGCTGCAGAGGCTTCTCCTGAGAAGGGGGTACAGAGGAGGAGGAGAGGAAGCAAGGAGCCCAGGGGACCTCCCTTCGTCCGCCGGTGGTGGTGAACCCACCACTGGAAAGGGGTCCGGCGACGTGTAGGGTGCTTGACTCTACCGTGGCAACGCCCAAAAACCTAAAAGATCTAAGGGGGCATGCTCTAGATTGAAGAGGGAGGGAAGAAAAGTACCTGAATGGTTGTTCCCACAAGCTCCAGCGGTAGGTCAACGGCAAGGACTCCTCCGACGACGCTCTTGATTGGGGGGAAGAGGCTGCTGTGGGCTTGAGGAATTGGGATTGGATGGCTTCGCGAGTTGGTGGTTAAGGGAGAAAAATTCTGGATTGCTTGAAAGGGATGAATCAAACTCTGAAGGTCTGAAAATTTTCTGAAAAACTTTCTCTTACTCGTCGACGGCAAGACCCTTTATACTCCGACGAGGCTTTTCTCCGCCATTGACCCTCCTCCCTTCAGCGAATGAATGCCGTTGGATCGGGCGTGAGCTGGAGGAGGTTGGCCAAAGATCACGGAGGCTGAGATCTGCTCCAGATTCCTCGGGATTGCTCGTAGGAGTTCTCGTCAGAATTATTTTTGACTTTTCTAAAGTTTTGAATTGAATAGTGTTAGGCTTAATGGGCTTAGGGTTTTGGGATTTTTGTTTTGATTTTATTTAGGGATTTTTAGGGTTTTTTAGGGTTTTAATATTTGATTTTCAAATGGATTATGTGGGTTTAGTTTTGGGCTTTTATTTATGTTAAATTCATGATTAAGGTTTAATTAATTGGTTTTAAATTAGGTTTTAATTATTTTGGGTTTTTTTTGTTTTATTTTTGTTTTTGGAATTTTTATGGATTTAGGGTTTTGCTTTTTAGGTTTCTAATTTGGAATTTGGGTTTAGTGATTTTAATTTAATTTCTGATTTTGTAATTGAAGGTTTAATTAGGGTTTATGGTTTTAATTTAGGATTTTTTAAGGACTTTTTTTATGGTTTTAATTTTAGATTTTAAGTGGGTTTTAAATGGATTTAATTTCATTTTACTTAATTAGGGTTTTTATTTGATTAATTAGGGTTTTATTGGATTTTAAGTGGGTTTTAAATGTATTTAAGTGGGTTTTCTTGGATTTTACTTAATTAGGGTTTTTATTTAATTAATTAGGATTTTTAAATGGTTTTAAGTGGATTTAATTTCATTTGTTTGGTTTCAAGTTTAATTGGGTCAGAGTGGGCTATTGTAGGCCTAATTGAGCTAGGGTTTTGGGTGGTCGCAACCAGAGCATCATCCGGAGGAGCTTGTTGCCAAGTGACCTCAAGATTGGGGTGTCCACACCATGTATTTGGCAATTGTGGCATCTCCTCACAAATTGGCAATAATCTGTTTCCATGGTGGACCAAAAGTAACCCAGCAACATAATTTTCTTGGCCAAGAGTACTCTATTCATGTGTGGACCGCAGGTGCCTGCATGAACATTCAACATCAGCATGTTCGCCTCCTTCTTGTCCATGCACCTACGAAGCATTTATTGTAGGATCTTCTATATGGATGCCCTGCCCTGAGCACATATTTAGAGGTCGACCGTATCAAGGTCTTCTTATCTATTGCGGAAGTGCCAGAAGGGAAGCCACTAGACACCAAGAAAACTTTGATATCATGATACCAGGGCAACTTTACTGTCAATTCTACTTCTTGAATATGCATACAATGCGCTGGTCGCTCTACACAAGTGACTGAGATATCCATTACCTATGCCTCTGGGTGGGATAACCATGATGCCAGGGTAGCTAATGCATCTGTGTATGCATTCTTGGATCGCTTCATGAAGGAAAATTTGACATTATCGAATTCATTAATCAGCTTCAGCAAATGCTCATGGTATAAGACAAGCTTCTGGTCCTTTGTCTTCCAATCACCATTAATCTGTGAAATGACCAACATTGCATCCCCATATACCTAAAGCTCTCGGACGCCTAGTTCTAGTGCCACTTGTAATCCTAGGATGCATGCCTCGTATTCAGCTTCATTATTGGTGCATTCAAATGTCAACTTCCTCGCAAAGGGAATTAGTTGTCCTTGCGGCATTGCCAAAACTACACCAATACCTCTTCCTCTTTTATTAACTGCACCATCAAAGTACAAACACCATTGATGCTCATCTTGAGGATTTTCTAATTCTTCATCGCCCATTGCAAACAAAATGTCTTCATCTGGGAATTATGTTTGCAGTGACTGATATTCTGGCAAGGGTAGGTCGGCCAAGTGATCCTCCATTGCTTGTCCCTTCATGGACTTTTGTATGACAAATGTGATGTCATACTGCAAAAACATTACCTGCCACTTGACACATCTACCCACCAAAGCTGGCTTTTGGATTAGATACTTGATGGAATCATGCCGACATAATAACAGGACTGGAT
The DNA here is from genome assembly GCA_024699735.1 of Posidonia australis. Taxonomy (NCBI): domain Eukaryota; kingdom Viridiplantae; phylum Streptophyta; class Magnoliopsida; order Alismatales; family Posidoniaceae; genus Posidonia; species Posidonia australis. Next base: position 18,865 of record JAMKQA010011737.1, read on the forward strand.
ATGTCATCATATAATGCCTGAGGCGCTGAGTAGCCTTTACCAAAGATAAGCAAACCTTCTCTATAGTGCTGCACTTGACCTCGCAGTCATTGAACTTCTTGCCAAGGTAATAGATGGCCCTCTCCTTACGCCCTGATTCATCATGCTGTCCTAAGACGACACCCATGGAATATTGTGTGGTTGAGAGATACAAAACCAGAGACTGTCCAGGTGTGGGAGGAACTAAGACTGGAGGCTTTGCTAGAAGCTGCTTAATCATGTCGAAGGCCACTTGACACTCACTGTTCCAGTGTGTTTGGGCATTCTTTCTCAGGAGCTTGAAAATCGACTCACATATGGGTGCAGGTTGCGCTATGAACCGACTGATATATTGTAGCCGTCCCAACAATCCGCGTATTTCTCTTTCAGTGGCGGGGGGAGGCATATCAATGATGGCTCTAGCCTTGTGGGGATCCACTTCTATTCCTCTCTGGCTGATAATGTAACCCAGAAGCTTTCTAGAAGACACCTTGAATACACATTTGTTGGGGTTGAGGCGAAGCTTATACCTCCTCAGGTGGTCAAATAACTTCCTTAAACAAGAGAGGTGATCTTCGGGCTCTTTAGACTTGGCAATCATGTCATCCATGTACACTTCAACTTCTTGGTGCATGAGATCGTGGAATAACGCTGTCATAGACCTTTGGTATGTTGCACTTGCATTCTTCAACCCGAATGGCATTACTTTATAGCAGAAGACTCCCCACAGGGTAATGAAAGACGTCTTTTCCATGTCTCCTTTGGCCATTCTAATCTGGTTATAGCTTGAAAATCCATCCATAAATGACAACATTTTATGCCCTACTGTGTTGTCAACCAGAACATCTATGTGGGGAAGCGGCAAATCATCCTTCAGGCTTGCTTTGTTATGGTCTCAGTAATCTATGCACATGCGAACCCGCCCGTCTTTCTTTGGCATAGGCACCACATTGGCGAGCCACTCAGGATAATGAACAACCCTAAGGAAATTGACTTTATACTGTTTCATGATTTCCTCCTTAAGTTTCAACTACCACTAAGGTCGCCATCTGCGATGCTTCTGCTTGACTGGCTTCGAATTTGGTTTTAGTGGTAGTGTGTGCACTATCACCTCAATGTCTAAACCAACCATGTCATCATAACTCCATGCAAAGACATCTACATATTCTTTCAAGAAAGCAATAAATTCTGCCTTTCCCTGTGGTGACAACATGGCACTGATACGTGTTTCATTAACATCTTCTGTTGTGACAATATTGACAAGCTCTGTCTCCTTCTCCACATGTAGATTTGGGCCCTCTGGGTCATTATCATGAAATTGAAATTGTGATGGCACATTATCATCATTGTCTACACTGTCTACTTCACTGACTTCATCCTCCTCTCCATAGGCAATAAGTTCCGACAGAATTTCCTACTCGAAGGTCGGATTTGTGATGTCAACCGAGAGGATTTCTTCTGATTCTGCACCCTGATGGCACCTTAAGACAGTCACAGTGACTTTCGTATTCTTATAACGACACTGTGCGACTTCTTCTACTTGACAGTCTGGGCTACCTGAGGACCTGGGAATCCTTGCCTCTAAATTTGATGCCTCTCTATTCACATTTTTTGATTTTTTTGATTTTTCAAATTTTTCTGGGTTTTCTTGATTTTTTGACTTTTGTGTATTTTCTCTTGTATTTACAAAAGGTTCTGTATGTTGGCGGCTGTCCTGCTACAAATTGGTGAGACTACTGTCGCCTGTCCCACCTGTGATTAACTCAGGTCGTTTTTTTTAGACCCTCACGCTCAGGGTGAGGTTTAAATTGCCAATACCAACTAAACCTGCCTCCCAGTTGACAGGAGATTAACTCCATCGGTCTAGCATACTTCTTTTCTGTGTCATGAAGGACCATGATTGAAGCCTGGTCCTGGGGTGGTAGTGGTGATTCTGATGGTGGTAATGAAATGACTGCCTTCCCTTTCCTAACTCAATCGTGCTTCGCCAAGTCTTTCGCGAGCACATCCAATTATTCTTGGAATAAAACGTCCAGATCTCCAATTACATCATCATCCAAGCCACTCACTAAATCTGCCTTCTGGACTGAATTTCCCAACACTATTGCCTGATTGACCACTGACTGCTCTGACACTACAAATGCTGGATATTTTTGTGACTGCTTACTGTCTTGCTCAAAGCCCTGCTCCGTCTTTAGCTGACCATTTCTATATATGACTCTTCCGGATAAACCCAAACTGACGGTTGGGACACTGACACTGTACATGAGCTTTGATTCGGATCCAAGATGCCTGCACTGGTAAAGTTAGCTAAATTGCGTGGAATGAACATCTTGGGTGACTTACCAAAGCGCGGCGATCTCATTTTGTGACACTAACGTTCGTATCCCAATCCTTCGTGCTCTATCCATTCTTCCGCCTTGATCGGCTCGACGATTCCTTGGCCATACCGCCCAAGGGGTGCTCCTATCTCATATCCCCAATTGCGACACAAATTATCAACCATTAAACGGGGATCACCACAAGTGGCCAAGTGTAACACCCCAGTGCTACACAACAGTACGAGAACTACCCAAGCTTAATTAAAAGCAACTAAGCAGCAATATTAAACAAATAAAACTAACTACCCAGACCTATGTGCGGCAAACGTGGCCCGAACAGATGCACCAGACTAGAACTACTCCAATACCCTAGCACCTGAAACAAGAGAAAAAGAAAGCACACGCGTGAGTGACAGGAATGTCACCCAGTACGCGCCCCAAAACAACACTAAAAGCACAGAAAACCTTGCCTTAAAAAGCATCATTTTCAAAAACCTTTATGTGCAATTCTCAAAAACTCGTAAAGCAATGCTTTTCAATCTTTTCTTTTCTTTCAAAACCTCAGCTCTTTCAAAGCCTTTATTCTCAACACTGGAGAAAATCAACCATTCCATCTAGTTTCCTAGCCCAAAACATCATTTAAAAACCATAGGCACAATCGGCCACAAAACCGGGCTAGAAACTAGTTCTCACACACAAATCTACATTTCCATTTCATTCCATAACAGGTCGTATCACCCTGGCCACAGGCGATCGACCTGGCCTCAAGCAGCTGGTGTGGATTCCATGTCACCACACCCACACTGCAGTGCCGCGGTGAACCACCCCGTACTGGAGTTCAACTGCCCCGGCCGCAGCCCCAAAATGTACCCTCACTAGTACAAGCACGGAGTACGTCCTAGGGATGCCCTGGTGCCCGAGTAACTAAGGACTCTAACCCCAGCCCCGTACAACACCGGCACTGAGGGTAGTCCGGGTCTCTTTCACCCTGGGGCCTGCAGTACCACCACATTCTCGAGGCTTCTACCTCAGACCTCACACTCGGCAACCACACTCACCAAGGACACGTCCCCGACCTATCTTGAGGTCTCACTACCTCGTCAACAAGTCCTGGTTCCCTTGTGGTTCCTACGAATTTCATTCATTCATTTCTTTAAAACCATATGCAATTTTCTTTGCAAAACATTCATAAAACCTCATTTTATTCATAAAATCCTTGCAATCACATGCATTAATCATTAAAACATTACCTGTGGTCCATAAGCCCACATATCCTCTCAGGGTCTATCGTACCATGCATTCACACCCCTTACTGGGTCCACATTAATTCACATGCCATATTTTTTATCTTTCATAGAAAAACATCATTTAAAATTAACTTAACAACATGCATCTCATTTCATGAAATCTTCACACATTCCATACATTTATCATGTATTTATCATGCATTTATCCCCATTTAATCATCATTTATTATGCATTAATCAATATCATTCTAGGTCCAAAAACGGCATATCGTTTTTCATTTCAGTTGATCGAAAATCCCTGATTCGGTCGACCGAGACAAAAGGATATTCCGAAACCCTGTCAGAAAAACCAGTTCCCCCTGAAAACGGTCGACCGAAATCGTTCGGTCGTCTGAAATCCCTTGATTTGGTTGACCGAAACATTTCGGTCGTCCAAATCAGTGACCCAGGGAACTACCTGGAAGCACTTCGGTATGCCGAAACCAATTCGGCATACCGTTTTGTGCCATTGTAGAAAACGTTCCAGGCCACCTTCCTCCCATTCTCCCCCAAGTGGGAGTGAGGATCGGACCCCTCAAACCAATACCATAAAATTCCAATAAAACATGCAGCGTAGACCTTCAAGTCTACTTCAAAACCCCTCAAACAAATCACAAATCCACTAAGCATGCTGTTCTAACGAAAATCACAAAGCCATGGAGCTCAAAATGCATCACTGTAGCATGCTTTCACAATATCCACGAAATCCACACAAAAACACCATAAAATAGCATGATCACATCCTAAACATGCTATTCAACTCATTCACATCATTTCCACATTTTATCATGATTTAAACAACATTTCATGCATTAAATCCATTCTTTGCCCTAAAATGGCATATGCTGTGAACGGAAGAGAAGAGGGGATGAGGACGCGTACCTGGCTCCGACGAGCCTCACGTACCCTCCTCCGGTGGTGCACGACACCAACCCAGCCTCCCTATGCTCGCGAGAGCTCTCCAGACGCGCGAAGCCTCCGCAGCAACCACCCACTCCTCTCGTTCCATCCCAACTCCTCTGCTCCTCCCCCGAGCCAAGCACCTCCTCTTAAAGCTCCCCGCCATGCCAGACTCCCCGGAATCCCGTCGACGCTCCTCAGCTGCTCGTAGCCCTGAGCAGAGGGGATGGATCGGGCAGTCCTCCCCCGCTGGCTCACGGGACTTCCAGGCTCGTCAAGGGTGCGGAGAAGAGGAAACGGGTGAAGGCCTCGCACAGCTGGCTCTTGACCAAGTCAAGGCCCAAGCCCAAAGCCCAAGTGGGTCCACCACAAGCTCGGTTCTCAAGGCAGAACCGACCCACTGGCCACAGAAACACACCACAGGGGAGAAACCAGAGCACAGAACACCGAGGGAACCCACAACCAACAAACACAAATTGGATTTACCATTAATAAA
>JAMKQA010011738.1:0-25742 GCA_024699735.1 Posidonia australis
CATTGGTGCGCCAGCCCTGCTCACAAATGTTTGATTGGGGCTCTGGCTAATGGGTTTGGGGCTTGGTTCAAGGGCTGATCACATCCAAAGCAACATAGGGACACTCATTCCTGGGTCACCTCAAAATCGGGGTGTCTACAGGACCTATTCCTTCCGATCAAGTATTTGCATAGCTTCCTCTACCATGCTCAGGTCTTCTTGTAAATCCTCTAATTATACCAGTATCGCCTAGGACGTGTTTGCCAAGCACTTCCTCAACATTGAAACATGAAACACATTATGCATACCAGAATAATCCGGAGGCAAGTCCAGTATGTATGCCACCTCATCGATCCTTTTGGAAATCTTGTAGAGCTCGATGTAGCAAGGATTTAGCTTGCCCCCTTGCCAAACCTTATCACCCCTTTAGTCAGTGACATCTTTAGAAAAGCGAAGTCTCCTACGTCGAATTCTAAAGGTCTCTACCTCCTATCGACATAGCTCTTCTGTCTACTTTGTGTAGCCACCAGCCTCTTCTAAATCAAGTTCACTCTATCTACGTACTACTACACTATCTATGGGCCCAAGAGCTGACGTTCGCCTACCTTGTTCCAACAAGTGGGTGTTCTAAACGATCTACAATATAAAGCTTCATACGGCGTCATCCCAATGCTGGAGTGATAACTATTATTATAGGTAAACTCAATCAACGGCAAATACTTCTCCTAGCTTCCTTTCAAATCGATGGCACAGGCCCTCAACATATCCTCCAATGTCTAATTAATCCTCTCTATCTAATCATCTATTTGAGGATGGAAGGCGGTGTTCAAATTCAATACAGTGTTGAATGCTTCTTGCAATGCTCCCTAGAACCTCGATGCAAATCGTGTATCTCTGTGAGACACGATCGACATAGGTACTCCATGCAATCGGACTATTTCAAACTTGTACAACTCTGCCAGTTGTGACAATGGGAGATTCACCCTTATAAGCAAGAAATGTGCTGACTTTGTGAGCCAGTCAACAATTACCCATATTGTGTTGTTTTTCCTCTTGGTCTTGGGTAATCCTGTCACGAAGTTCATAAATACATGCTCCCATTTCCAGATTGAAATGTCCAAAGGTTGCAGAGCCCTTCTAGGTTTCTAATGCTTAATTTTCACCATCTAATAGGTTGCACACTTCATCACATGCTCAGCAATCTCCATCTTCATCTTAGGCTACTAGAAGTTCCTTTTCAAAAACTTATACATCTTTGTGCTTCGTAGATGGATTGTGTATCTGGACTAGTGTCCTTCGTCAAACAATCTCCACTTCACCTCCTCCACTTGAGGCACATATAGACGTCTCTCCTGCCTCAAGCTTTGCCCATATTTCTTATACAAAAGGGTCCAATTGCTGAACGTCACAATGGCTTTTAGTAACCATGAGCGAACAGATAAGTTTTCCATCCAAGCTCCTTCAGATCCTTGAGACTACCTCTGAAGTCTACACTTAATCAATCCTTACAACATTTGCCATTCTTTAATCACAAGCTAGCCACGACCTGAGTTTGCCTACTCAATACATCTGCGACCACATTAGCCTTCCTTGGGTGGTAGGACAGACTAAAGTCATAGTCCTTAAGATATTCCACCTACCTCTACTGTCTCAGGTTCAAATCTTTTTGTATAAAAATATACTTTAGATTCTGATAATCTGTAAATACTTCTAACTATTTTTCATATAGGTAATGCCACTAAATCTTTAATGCAAATACCACTGCAGTGATCTCCACGTCGTTGGTGGGATAATTCTTCTCATGGTCCTTTAATTGACGGGAAGCATATGCCACCATCTTACCATGTTACATCAAGATACACCCCAACTCGGTTCCATATGCATCGCTATACACTGTGAAGCCTTCACTACTAGAAGGTAGAATCAAGACCTAAGATGTAACCAGACTGTCCTTCAACTCATTGAAGCTTTCTTCGCACTGCCAATCCCATATGAACGAAACTTCCTTCTAAGTCAGTCTAGTCAAAGGTTTTGCAATGTTGAAGGAATCCTTAATGAATCTTTTATAATATCTTGCCAAGCCCAAGAAGCTCCTAATCTCTATCACATTTTTGAGCCTAGCCTAACTGTTCACTACTTGCACTTTGGCTGGATCCACTTTAATGCCTTCTCTCGAGATAATATAACCAAGAAATGTGACTTCTTTTAGCCAAAACTCATATTGACAGAACTTTGTGTAGAGCTAATGTTGCCTCAGCGTCTCGAACACAATCCTCAAATGCATCTGGTGAATGTTCATGTCAAGAGAATATCCTAGTACATCATCACCACCACAAACTAATCCAAGTAGGACTGAACACCCTATTCATCAGGTCCATGAAGGTGATTGGAGCATTTGTCAATCCAAATGGCATGACCAAGAACTCGTAATGGCCATATCGAGTTTGAAAGGACATCTTGCGCACATCTGATTCTTGGACCCTAAGCTGGTGGTAACCCGATCTCAAATCAATCTTTGAAAAGACTAAGGCTCCTTATATATGATCAAATAGGTCATCTATCCTAGGTAATGGGTATTTGTTCTTTACTATAATCTAGTTCAGCATCCGATAATCCATACATAACAAAAGCAAACCATCCTTCTTCTTGACGAACAAAACTGACACACCCCCAGGGGATACACTAGGTATGATAAATCCTTTGTCCAGTAGCCCTTGTAATTAGTTCCTGAGTTCTCATAATTTGGTAGGTGTCATTCTAAAAGCAGCATTTGATATAAGACTTCATCCTGGCACTAAATCAATCAGGAACTCCACTTCTCTATGCGGCAGCATATTAGGTAATTCCTCTGGGAAAACATCAAGGTACTCACAAACAACTGGTATATCTTGTACCCCTGGAGTAGGTGAGGAGGATATAACTACACTGGTTAAATACCCCATACAATCTTTTACCAGTGAACAGTAAGCCTTTATTGTCGAAATCACCTTATTTGGTTCACCTAGTCTTACTCCTTGCACTAAGCACAAGCCCCATCCTAGACATTCTACCAACACCCTCTTTTTCGCACAATCAATCATTACTAAATGTTGTCTTAGTCAGTCCATGCCCAATATCACATCATACTCCTACATAGCCATCATTATAAAACTAGCCTTGAAGTCTTTATCTTCTAATTTAATATCAACTGACCATAGATATCTTTAGGCTAGGTTGTGTTCTCCCAACGGAGTCACCACATCAATATGGAAAGTTAACCTAGTTAGTTTATCACTAATCTCAACCATCAATGACTTAGAGATAAATGAAAATAAACTCTCTAAGTTAAATAATACTCTAGTCATTCGATCAGCCACCAGAAAAGAACCTAGAGATGTACATGTCACAACTAGAAACCATAATTATTATTAAGAATAGTACTGGATAAGTAACAACATAGAAGAGTAGAATTTTACAATATAAGTCTTATTCTACTCCTTACCCTCTACTATATCCCTAGAAGGATCGACATCAATCGACATCTGGAGCAAATATTGCAAACACATGCCTCTTGGTCAGTTGGTGAGACGCATCTCCAACTTTCTTTAGAGAGTCGGGGCAATTCTACTAAAAATTCCCAGTCTTTCTGCAATTATAGCACATCACGTCACCTAGGCTTGGCTACGGACGAGGACACAGGAACGCCAGATGTCTCGTCTGTCCACAAACAAAGTAAGATCTCTCTCCTTGTGTGCCTCTGTTTGAGCCAGTCTAAATATATCCAGCATTGTCTCTCCAGGTGAAGCTGCATCTCCCATCAAACCTTGAGCCAAAGTGCTCCTTTTTTTTCTTCCCAAAGCTTCCGGAACTCTCAGAACTTAGCATCCTAGAGGTTGAAGGCTACGGGATAAATATCTTCCCCTTTTTTTTGGGTTGGCTTTCCATATACCTCTTGTATTCCTTTTCAAATTGAGTAGCCAAGTCTACTTCATCCAACAAAGTCTAGCATCGATAGCCTATGACCTTAAGCCAAAGTCTCAAGTTCAATCCCTTCACAAACCACTTGGCTCTACGCTCTTCTATGTCAAAAGATTGCGCAAATTGTTCTAACTGGGAGAAAGTGCCCTCATACTTTGCCACTGTCATGCTTCCTTACTTCAATTCTCTAAATTCTCTGTTTAGTCTATTCCTCTCATGATCTAGGAAATATTTCTCGTAAAAGACGTCCCAAAAGTCTCCCTAAGAGATCATTAGTAAGACTAAATTTGGGAATTTTAGGTGGTGCATAGTCCTCCACCACTACTCAGTGTCTCCTTCGAACTAGAAGGCCACCAATCGCAATTATTTTTCTTTCAAGACATCCCATACTCTCCAAAATATTTTCTATCTTCAACAACTAGGCCTCGCATTCTTCAGGTTTGCCTCGACTGTTGAATGCTGGAGCATGGAGCCGACCGAACTACTTTAGCTAGGGGTCACCCTTCGTCCCGTATGTGTTCCCTCTCCCAAGGGACTATACTATTCCCTACATCATACTACTCACTTCCTAATGCATTCCCCACCATCCACTCTCCTCACTTATCCTAGAATCCGATGCAAGGGTCCTCCCTCTTCCTCGATCTCTACCTCGAAGTGACATACTACACACCACAAAGAATCAAGTTAGGTGTAGTTTTTTTTTTTTGCAAGTCAGGTGTAGTTATTCTATACTATATAGTCCTTAAGGAGCCACTAAATTAGACATCCTAAGCTACTGTGCTTAGTATTTCTAAGCTCTGATACCAATCTGTAATGCCTTCGGTGCTACAAATTAGCACCACATTACCCTTTCAAAATAATAACTAAATAATTGACAAGAAAGAAAAAAAAATACTACTTAATTAATAAGAATTATGGTCACTACCCAGGACCTATGGTATGCGGCTACGTGGCTCTAACTAAATAATCTAATATTGGACTGCAACCTTGCTAATCTGCACCTATACAAACAAAGAGAAACGTGTGAGTGACATCTATTGTCACCCAATACGCGCCTACCAAAAGTCAAAACCAAACCTCAAGGAATCACCAACAGCCACCAGAAGGCACACCATTGGCATCCATAGTAGCACCAAGAACTACACGAGACGGAACACTAAAATCCGCATAACATAAGCCACGAATTAATTCGATAAAACCAATTCATAAACCGTGTCTTTCAAACCATAGACTTTACAATCTTTAAGTCATAAGCAATTTGAAACCATTCACGTATTTTTGGAAAGCCAAACCACGGCAAGAATCTTCTCAAAATCACAACTCACACACACCAGCGTGAAAACTTGTCGAATCACTCTGACCATAGGTGACCAATCAGCCACAAGCAGTTTTCGAAGACTTGAACCTGGACCCTACTACACTAGTGCGGTAAACTATCTCATGTGGGAGTCCAACCGCCTCAGGAACACAGTCCCTCAATATAACCATATACCATACAGCACGGGGGTGCATCTATCAACACCTTCAGTGTCCAAGCACCTAAGGACTGTAACCACCAGATCCGACCAATACTATGCCTGGATACCTTGAGGACTCGAACTCTAGACCCTACAGTACAACCACCAAAACCATGGGAACTCTAACCCCGGACTCTCCCAGTAACTCACTTAAGGGACTGGCCCCACTGAAAGCTCGACAACCACAACCTCAGACATGCACCCAACCTTTTAGAGGTATAAAAATACCCCTGATCCATTGGTACAATCTTACGATCTTGTAGCACCTACTGAAAACCATAGAAAACCTCAAAAATCATTTTCAAAACCTATGTAATTCCTTTGAAAATCTTTTCCAAAATCATTTTCAAATATTCTTTTTACCATACAAATCATTTCCAAAGTGTTCTGACTAGGCACAAACTGTGCTGGTCAGTCTTGCCGGAAGAGTTTGTTGGCACCACCCACGCAACAATCGCACATCCAATCAATGCTACGACTTCACGCTAATAAGTTCCACTTACCAATTGTGCCTAACCCTTAAAAACAGACAGTAAAACCAAAACAGAACGACACTAGAAATTGTCGATTTGTTGAACTCAATGAAATTTCAACATACATTACCAAAAATTGCATAAAATATACCAAAACGATTTATTTGTAGTAATCTATCATTTGGGACAAAAATCACAAGAATCTTCTAATCGTATGTAACGACCCAACCCTGAGCCATTACTCAAAATCTAGCTACAATTTTTATTTTTTTATTTACTTACAATAATTACTTGCATCAGATCTAAAACTAAATCCAACACTAAACAACTTAAATAAAAATACTATTAACTAAATTAAATTATACTAAACACTTATCTAGAAGTCTTGATGTGTGGTCGATTGACTCCATCTTCATGTGCACTAGCAAACTTCTACTCTTATCCAGCATCTAAGAGAACACCAATAAAACACACATGACTGACCATTGAAAGGTCATCCAGCACACGTCCCACTAAAACACACATTACTCTAGCATCTTTTCTGGATGTCGTACACAATCTTGGACAATATTCTTTTACCTCACAAGTAACACAACTTTTGAAATCATGTCGTTAAAAACTATTCTTTTCTTTTCTTCCAAAATCATACTTTTGACTTTCAAAACCATTTTCTATCTTTCCTTTCAAATCACATGTATAATTTTCAAAACTTAATGCATACTAGAAATGACAACTTTTGCCAAGTCAAGTTCACAACCATTGGAGAGTGCTACTCTAACACTGAGCCTCTTCTCAGTCAAAACAACAAACCATATCTCAATAACCAACATAATCCCTTTTTCAAATATATTTTTTCTACTTTAAAATCTCATACCTTACTCAAATCTTTCTTTTTTGTAAAAATATCATGCTTTTCTAAAACACTTTTCTTTTCTTTGAGAATCTCATGCTTTTCTGAAACACTATTCTTTTCTGTGAAAGTCTCATGCTTTTCTGAAATACTATTCTTTTCTGTGAAAGGCTCACACTTTTTTAAAACATTTTTCTTTTTTGTGAAAATCTCATACTTTTTTTTAAACACTTTTCTTTTCTGTAAAAATCTCATGCTCTAATCTGATGCATTTCTAGAAGCATCTCTAGAATAGATTCTAGCCCAAAGCACAAATCTCAAATCTAGCTAAAACACAGGTCTTGGCTGGAACTATTCCTAAAACTCAAGTCTTAACAAACTTTGGCCTATAGGCCTCTCCAATGTGTCGTGTTGTCCGACGCTAAGCAACTGATATCTGGCCACAAGCAGTCCACCGAAGTGTGACCAACAATGTCTACACTACTGTGGTGCAAGTCTCTGTGCAGGGCATACTACCGCCCCGACCAATGGGCCTCTTTGTACTATGACCACTCAGGTCTCTGTCTCAACTCGCACGGGGATGTGTCTCCTCTCAATGCCCTTGTGTACCAGGAAACCTAAGGACTCTCACCCCAAGTCCTGCCAGCACCTAACAGTCTCAGTCTCAGTACCCGTATTAAGCAAGGGGTCATGTCTAGCTATATAAAGGTTTCATACCCCCTGACTCGCTGCCACGTGTCTCTGTGTACAGTAAATACCCTAGGTCCTCGACACCCAGAACAATCGGAGTCTCATACCTCAAAGTCCAGCCAGCTCTCGATCCGTAAACCTTAGCCTTGGTCTCGTGAACGACAATCTAGGAGTCTCAAATCTCCAAAATCCGACAAATACTTATCTAAGTCTCTTGGGCTTTAGCCTCACCCTAGGCAACGTGTCTGGCCACCTCAAGGATATCATCACACCCCTTAGTCCTAACAGCCTGCCTCGTTGGTCTCTTGACCTCAACTAACAGAAAACTTTGGAAAACCTTTCAAAACATTTGCAAATCTGTGCCTTTCTTTTCCAAACTCTTTTGGAAACCATTGTCGAAAATGCTTGAAAATCATCTCTAAAAATACCATTAAATGTTGTGTCAAGGAACACTATAAAAATCCTTATAGTTCCTTATCAAAATTCTTTAGAAATCACTGTTTAAAGTTACCCATGCTCTTTAGAAATCTTTAGAAAACTCTTTGAAATCTTTAGAAATCTTTAGAAACCACTTCTTCGAAACACTTTTATCTTCTCATAATAAACTTTGAAAAATCATTAAAACTTTCAAGCTCAGTTGGAATATCAATTAAACATTTTCAGTGTATAGGCTCATCCTAAGGAACCACACGAAAGCTCACAGTGATCTTGAAGTCTTTAATGACTTGCAATACCAAATACCAATTCATTTTGCTTATTCTTTTGGGCCATTCTCAAAACCATCCTAATAATTCTCCTACATGTTCTTGGGTCAATTTAATTATCTCTCTAAGATTAATACTTATATATATATATATATATATATATATATATATATAGAGTAATGATCAGGTAGGGCCCTGCCTTACTTAAGAAAAGTAAGGCCCATGCATATTTTCAGTAAACTATGTATATTTTAATCTACAATTTACTGAAATTATAATTTCAATCATTTTCAATAAATACTGAAATTATCTTTTCAGTAAACACTAAAATTAATTTTTCAGTAATTTATGAATGAAATACAACATGATTTACTGAAAAAATTCAAGGGCCTCACTTAACTTAAGTAAGGTCGGGCCCCATCTGAAAATTAGCCTATATATATATATATATATATAACAAACTCTTAAAACACTCAAATTTAGTTTAAGGCCTAGTTCGGCCTACCGATTAAATTCAATATACCGAAATCTCTTGATTCGGTGTACCAGATAATTTTAGTATGCCGTTTCCGATGATTTCTGCACAATGAAATCTGTCCTGAAACAACCGTCGTTGGAGTTGGGACCATGGGCAAACCAACTTCTTGTGAACCAAAAACTCTGCAACAATTGTCAAACCAATCGTTCTAAGTCTACTTTCATTTGGGACATGTTTCATTCAAATCCCATATCTATAACTCGAGATATAAATGCTTGAAGCTATAAGACTCAGTCTGGCATAACTTAATGAGTCATCAATCTTTACACAAGCCTTGGTATTTCTACAAGCCACAAAAATTAACAAGTAGTCTATTGAATTAAAGATCTTCGAGTCTAACTTTTAATGAAATAAAAATCATTCTATTCCAATACTCATTGCTCAAGTTATACATGATTGAAGCAAGAAGGCTTAGATAAGCTCAACAATGACAATGTTCTCATGATTTCTTTGATAATTCATCAAAATTTATTAAAAATCCACAAAACTCGTATCATGCATCCAAATCATCCCCATTCAACATATTCTACTAATCTTAAGCTTAAATGAAGAGAATTAAGAAGAATGAAGTGTGTACCTTTCTCTTTTCTTCCCTTCTCTTCTTTTCTTCTCCCCTAGTTTGACCCTCTCCTCTTGGTTTCCTTCTTTCTTTCTTTCTTTCTTTCTTCTCTGCTGTGCTTCCTTTCAAGTCTTCTTCTTCTCTTCTCTATCTCTTTTTCTTCTTCTTCTATTCCTCCCTTGTTCCCTTTCTTTCTCTTCTCTTCTTTTCCTTTTTTTTAAACATGCATGCCATCCCTACAACCGCCCTCCCCCTCACGTAGCCATTTGTTTATTGAACTATTTACGTGAATTTTGTACAAACACCTTTGGAAAAGGAGAAAATATTTCAAACACCCATAATTCATGAAATAACTTATGAATTAGGGTCTCGACAGTATTATGGCATTTATCATTAATCTATCTTTGGTCTCGTACTCCCACAGGTCACCACATACTGTAACTAGTAACCTTCACTAAAAATAACTTAGATCCCGTTTGGAACCTCCTAAATGCAAAAGTGAGATTCTAAGGTTTTTCCTGAATTTGACTTTTGAGAGTTTTGGTAAAAGTTAGATTTTAGATTACTTATGAAAATCTTGTTTGGTAAATAAAGGTTCCATTGGTAGTAGTTAAAGACTACAAATAGTTAATTTACATGTGTACTCCCTTACAAACCTTCCTCCTCCTAAATTGATAGCCATATTGTAAATACTGATGGCATTTCTAAGTAATTAATAAAAAAATAAGGCTAATAATGTAATTACATATCTTATTCATCCAACTTCTACCAGAAGTTCCCTTTAGCCAGTTTCTGGAAAATCATAAATTTATACATGATTTTCCTCATCTATAAGCTGTAGCTTCTATAAGAAGTAGGCTTCCAAGACCCTATTTGAAACTACTTCTGGGGTTTTCCATAGTTTGCGAGAAGCTAATTACCCAAAAGCCACCTAAAAGCAGTTCTAAACGGGATCTTAATCATTAATTAATTATTATTAGTCATGATTAAGTGTGATTATTAAGGTTCGGGATGTTGTTACACTGGCGCTGGAGTAATAAAAATTTAATGCAAATGACTCATTTGGCTAAACAGTAGCATCACCCATAGAAAATTCATTGTAAAATTCTTGAAAAATTCTATAAAATTAGGAAATCATCACCAATTTTCAAGAACAAGCTACACAACAATTTTTTTATCATTTCATACATAATCAAGAAAAAAAATGGATAGGATGCGTACAGAATACTCGCCGACAACTCTTCTCCTTTTGGCTACTGCTCCTCCTTCCCTCTCTTTCCCTTTCAGCTACTTTCAAGCCATTTCTTCCCTCTCTTTCTTTCTCTCACTCTAGTCTCCAGCACTCAACACCGGGGGTCCTTTTATGGACCTTCCGCCATCAACAACCTCTCGGAGATGCGGGTTGGGCGGTGACAAGGTATAGTCTCCCTGACTTGCCAACGACAGCGTAGCGGCGTTCACTGTGTTATTCTGACAATGGCATCATTTACTATATTCTAATCTGTGCGTTCACCATTTACGTCGATAATGTTTGCCTGGAATGCATGTTTCCAATTCGTGCTAGCAAATTACGCCGACTTTGTCTGCCTACTATGGTCGTCAACTACATACGCCTAACTCATACAGGTCCAAGTATTATCATCCATGACGCAGGTAAAGAAGCAAACGGTTTATCATCCATGACATGTCTTTCTCCTGTCATACTTATTTTGTATAAGCTTGGTTGGTAATGGCATATCAATGTATTGAGTGGGTTACATAGCTCAAATCTCTTATCTTATAATCTAGGAAATCTTGAAATATACAGCATAGTGAAGGACAATATCGTCGGCGTCGTCTCGATTTCTCAAGAGAGAAGGTGATCAACGGAATCACATAAACCTTCTTCTACTTTACAAAAATCAGCATTATGTGCTTGTACGTATTGCACACGAGGCCTAACGCTCTTTGGTAATGCTTGTACTTATTCTTGAAAAGTTCAACCAAACTTTATTTTTTACGTCAGATTATTTTAATATGTCAGTTTCTCACTTATATATAAAAGGTTTCTAAAACATTGGTTTCAAAAAATTGTGGTAGACTTGCCTTTTCAAAAATATTGCGTTTACGGATTCTTTTCTACATTTCTATGGAATTTATAGTTTCAGACAAATCTTTAGGTGTTTTTATAATTTTTTAAATATTTATACTTCTTCAAGATCACTTCTGATGAGAGTCAATTAATTACCATTAAAGAATCTCATTACAATCACCACATATATTCCAAAATAAAGGAGATGAAAAAATTATATGATAAAACTAACGTGTTGTTTGCAAGCAGGGAAGCAATTTATATGTGTACGATAAGGCTTTATCCATACTCGTATTTATGAGTCAACGTCATTATCCATATTCATTTATTATCTAAGAAGAGTAACCTTACTTATATCAATTTCTTACCTATAAAAATAAGTTGGTAATAGTGGGTAACTGGGTAATAAATGTATAAAATTTCTCTTGTTCTCAAAATACATATACTAAATAATTCATTCTTTTACATGTAATTCATTTTTTTTACCCATATCAACCTAAATAAAGTGAATAATGGGTAAGCTAGTGAGTAATGTCAAAATGATTTAATTGGATTAATATCAAAATAAATAAGTCAAATATAATTAACTTAATTAAATTTAATATGTTATGATTGATTATAATAAAATTTCATGCTTTAATACCCATATCATATCAAACTCATGCAATTTAATGTAGTGTTTGGAAGCAAGCATAAGAGATCAAACATACATAATTGAATATGACGTCGAAAAGGGTGTGTAAAAGCATGTGTCGAGCATATAGGTTTTCTATTACTAAACATAGTGTTAAATAATGCATAGTACGATATTATATATAGAGACAATATAGAATACACATGCCTTTGACATTGCTTTACCGTGAATCTATTGAACACATGATATTTGATACATATATTACCCCATGTGGGGTGTTCTTGAAGAGAAGAAAGGAGAGATCTTACAATATCTAAAAGTACTTCCCATGTTATCTTCTCCTTAGATTTAGGTGAATGCAAGTGGTTGAGAAGGATGAAACTCCTTAAAGGAGTGTCCTTTTTCTCTCATCTTTCTCCTTGTCTTGTGTTTTCTACGTATCATATAAGTATCTTGGAGGTGGTGTGCGTTTGTATCTAAGCATTTGTCTTTCTCTTTGTGAAGTTCTTCCCCTCATATAGAGGTGATGCTTCTCCTATTTGAATTCATGTCAGTTAAGAATTTGGATTCAAATTTCTCGAACTATTTAGATATTAACGACTAATAAGACCCTACTTGAGTGGGATGCCATCTATATGTTGACAATTTATTTGAAGTGTCAACAATGTATCCAGATTAATTTAAAGAATTATCTAATCCTTCCCTTTTCACATAACATTGAAGGACTAGAAGGCGATGTCATCTATGTAGCTAAGGTGGCTACCGTGAAGAGTAGCCCGTCATCACCCATCTTGAATGAATGTGACTTATAAGTGGTTGCTCCCATGTACAAGTGGCCTCTTTTGAGTGTCGATCGACTCATGCACATGACAACTTTTACTGGTTGATAATAGTATTCTTTTTAATTATCTATCCATTGGGATTCAAATCCGTAACCTCTTAACTGAAGTAAAAGTTACATACCAAATGAGCTATGCTTTATTCGATTCATTGACAATAGCTTACGACTTCTTTTGGAAGAGAAAAAATTGTTGATAACCCACCACCCTTCTTTGAATGAGAGCGTTGTTGATAATAGCTTACAACTACTTTTGGTAGAGGATGTGTGTTGAGAGTTCCCCCACTGATGGCATATGTTGGGTCACGTGAATGTTGGCGTGCTTCCTCACCCTGTCCTTGGGCCTGCAGTAGGGCTTCGGCCTTGTAGTGGTAACTTTGATGGACTCCCTTTATATTTTTACTTGTATTAGACTATTTCGGACTATATTAGCCCACCTTTTTTTTTAAAATGTCCAGGTTGTTTGTGAGAGTAATCAATTTTTCATTAAGCATTACCAAATACAGACATAGATTGTTTGCTACAACTTATTATGAGTTTATAGGCCAACACAATAATAAGAACAATAATTTTTCTAGGACTAACACCAAAATTTCTGTGAGTCCAATTTTATCTATTATATAGAGAAGAATTTAACTTTTTATGGATTTAACGTCTAGCTTGAAAATGTACACGGAAAAGAAGAAATTGAAGACTAGAATATGAATAGTATAAACAAGAGAAAAAGTAGTATTTTGCATGACCACCACCTCCGTTTAAATCCAATAAATATTATGTGACGTGTTTCTGACAAATATGAACGACAATAAGATATGCAAGACAACAAATAAACTTTTAGATCAATCAGGCACACCACCGCTCAACGTAAGATTGACTATTGATACCTACGAAGCTAGTGACCATCCATTTTATCAATAAAAGAAAACCCTAGAGACCATGGGCAGAAGACTCACATGCTTAAAGCCGTCCACAACCTTTTAATCTCATTATCCATACAAGTCCCGCAATAGCACACAGGACCACCTCCTTTCTATAAGATCAACCAAACCCTACAATAATGCCATCCCGCTCGACAACCCTGGTCCTCCTGAAGCGACGAAAAGATGGCAATCTACGCTAACAGAGACCTGCTACTTTGATAATATTTACTCATAAACTCTTCCTTTAATTAACATGTGTAATTTGATAATCATATTGGACTTCTTCTTTTTTGATATCGGTAAGTTGAATTGAATTTAATCCTATTGGTTATGAAAACCACCATCAATGGAACAATAAGTCTAAAATGTTACAAAATTTAGAACAGACAGTTCCAGAGAAACCATGGCAATGTTTTAGCCTTAAACATACAAACCAGAAAATAGTGATGTTTCAAATCAATATAGTATCTTGGCAAGATACTCATGGTCCAATTCCATCACCGATAGAACTAGGAATATTGTTAATAACTGACTCAGAGAGTTGAGACTGATTAGTCTCAAATGAGCCCCTAGAAGAAGAGGGAAGGTTTGAAGCTTATTCTGCAGTCCATGCAGTGGTCATATCAGTGATGGAGTGAAGAAGTTCATCCTTCTCGAATCCTGTGGCAAAAATGTCTATCTAGTGATACATTAGGGAAATGATATCAGAAAGAATAAGTGAATGAGATTTACAAGAGTCCCTGAAAATTCTGTTATTTCTCTCCTTCCAAGTCAATCAGAGGATGATTTGAAGTAAAACAACCCAACCATAATTATTTAAATGAAATCTAAGTGGAGGCATAGAATTAAATAAATCTGCAATACAGAAATAACCAAGATATAAATCAGAGGTTAAAAAAAAAACTCCATATGTGCCATATATAGGAGCAGTTAATAAATAAATGAGTATTTGTCTCTCCATGCGAGTTGCATAAAATGCAATTGTGTGGACCATTCCATCTTCTTTTGGTTAAATTTTCTTTAGTCAAATTCTTGTTGTACAAAACCATCCAAGAGAACAATTTGACTTTTAAGGGAGCCCAACTATGCCAAATGAGGCTGTAAAAGGGGAATCTAATACCACCATCATTTAAGGTGTTGTAACAAGAGTCAACAAAGAAGATATAATTTTGGTTGGGCAGCCATAACAGGTTGTCTCTGTCGTGCTTTAAAGAGATTGACTGCATAAGAGAGGCCAAGGAATCAGCCTGAGATTGAAGGAGAATATAATCATCCAGCTATACATTGGAATGAGCAAATAGTTTGTTGAAATCAACACTATAGAGATCCAAGGTTTGTTTGATGGATGCTTTTTTAAACCTAATTACAGAGAAGAGTTCAGGGAATTGAACTTTGAGTTTAATCCCATTCCACCACTTATTTTCCCAGAATAAAGTATTATTGTCATTCTATACATGAAAGGTGGTGAAATAGTTAAGAATGTCAAAGAAAATTTTCAATCTATGCCAGAGAGGGGAGCAGTTGTTGGCAGAAGAATTCAATAAAGCACCAAGCCAAACTTTATAAAGGTATCTTGCCCTCACAAGTTCCTTCCATTTCATGTGGCAATTCTCAGAGAGTAATTGCCATAGAAGTTTAGTTTTTAGAGCTAGATTGAAGTTTCTGAGATTAATAATCCCCCAACTTTTTTACTTTTTGGATCTACACAGTGTTGCCCATTTAATTAGATGCACACCTTTATGATTAGAAGAATAGGAGTTCCATAGGAATCTACTTCTAATTTTATCAATATCTTTCTCCACTTTACTAGGCATATGCAGCACTGACAGATAATAAGTAGGAATGGCTGATAAGACTGAGTTTAGCAATGTCAGTCTACCACCTAGGGATAGATGTTTTGCCTTCCATTGGGATAATTTATGTGAGATCTTTTCAATTACTGAAATCCAATCATTGTGAGTAGCTTTCCTATAATGTAAAGGTAAACCAAGATACATGAGTGGTAAATCAGCAATCCCACAGCCTAGGATTTTACAGGAGCTGGCAATAGAGGCCTGACTCACCCCTATTCCAGATATTGAGGACTTATGGAAGTTTATTTTCAAACCAGAACATGATTGAAAACAGTAAAGAATTCGTTTTATATTTATCATGTTCTCAGTGCCTTCTGCTAAGAATAAGAGAGTATCATCAGCATATTGTATATTCACCATAGTAGGCCTCCCATGTGAAAAATTAATACCAACTATAAGGTTATGGGTCAGTGCCAATTTCAACATACGATTTAATATATGTGTGGCTACTATAAAGAGCAAGTGAGAAAGTGGATCTCCCTGCCTAAGCCCGTTTGTTGCCCCAAAGAAGCCTTTGGGAGATCCATTGACCAATGTGGAGAATTTGGCAGTGTAGACACACATCCTAATCCAGGATACCCATTTAGACCCAAATCCTAAACCCTGAAGGGTGTCCAACAAAAACTCCCAATTAACATTGTCAAAGGCCTTCTCAAAATCTAATTTTCGAATAAATCCAAGTATATTGGATGCTCTCATGTAATGCAGAGTCTCCTGAGCCACTAGGAAACAATCCCCAATTGATCTACCATACAAAAAGGCACATTGAGAATGATCGATTACCATATTGAGAATAGGGGAGAGTCTTGTAGCCAATGTTTTGGTAATGATCTTATAGATGTTGTTTACTAAACTAATTGGCCTGAAATCTTTAACAAGACTGACACCATTCTTTTTGAGAATTAAAACAATAAACGTTTGATTGAAAGTTGCAAGAGTCTCAGGGTCACTAGTTGAGTGTAAGTATTGAAAGATATTTACAATGTCAGATTTCAGAAGGCCCCAGAAGTGATGAAAAAAGACCAAAGGGAAACTATCAGGGCCTGGGGCTTTGTTCCCAGGTAATTTGAAAATATTTGCTTTAATTTCCTCTTCAGTGAAAGGAACTTCTAGAGATTCAGGATGGGGGATCTTGTGAGGGACTAAGCTGTCCAATTGAAAGAAACCTTGATACAATACCTTTTATTGAATTGCTTAAAGAAGTGTTTCTCAATCTCTTTACATATTGCCTTAGGGGAATTGAGCTGAGTGTCGTTAATGGTCAAGGAGGTAATGTTATTTATCCTCCTATGATAATTAACCATATTATGAAAGAAGGTAGTGTTCAAATCTCCTGCTTTTAGCCATTGAATTCTGGATTTCTATCTTCAATAGGACTCCTGCTCCTTTAATAGTGAAAAGTGTTCTATTCTTAGTGTCTATTTCTCTTCCCAGATCTCACCATTGAGTACAGAATTCTTAGCTAACCCATCAATGTATTCTATTTGTGATTCAATAAACCTTAATCTCCACCTCCTCTCTTCTCTAATTGGGCCAACCCAGTTTTTTATGTTTTGTTTGAGATTTTTCAATCTATAGGTAAAGGCAGCCAACGGGGAAGAAATGGAGCAAAGACCTATGGATTTCTGCTAGCAATCCTAGATGAATTGCTCAAATCCATCTATAAGAAGCCAAGATTTATAAAATCTAAAAGGGGAGGGGCCCCAATCTAGCAGAACTGTGTCTAGAATAATGGAGATATGGTCAGAGACTACTCTAGCCTTGCCAGAGCAGAAGGCAATTGGGAATTTCTCTGACCAGTTTGTGGAGATGAGAAAACGATCAAGTTTGACCATTGTTGGGTGACTTGGAGATTTGACCAAGTATAAGAGTAATTATTAAGAGAGAGATCCATCAAATAGTTGTTGTCAATAAATTCGTTAAAATTTTTCATATATCTAGTGATCCTAGGCCTGGAAGAGTGTTCATGGGAATATCTACTAAAATTATAATCACCTCCTATAACCCAGT
The DNA here is from genome assembly GCA_024699735.1 of Posidonia australis. Classification (NCBI taxonomy): domain Eukaryota; kingdom Viridiplantae; phylum Streptophyta; class Magnoliopsida; order Alismatales; family Posidoniaceae; genus Posidonia; species Posidonia australis. Next base: position 17,594 of record JAMKQA010011738.1, read on the forward strand.
TATTGTTAACCACATTACTGAGAGTATGTAATTCCTCTAGGAAATTAGGTTTAAGATTCACATCACAGGGTCCATAAACCCCTATAAGCCACCATTCAAATCCATCTTCATAATTTTTAAGATGTAAGGAAAGGCTATACGTGGCAGACAACTGATCTTTTATTTCAAAAATATTGTCGTCCCATCCAATCAATATGCCTCCTGAGGCTCCAATAGAAGGTAAATGTGACCAAGAGATAATTTTCCTACCTCCAAGGGATCTAAGGGGGCCTTGAGAAAAGGATTCCTTTTTGGTTTCAGTAATGATGATTAAATCACAATTGTTGGATCTTATTAAGTTACGCATTGCTCTTGATTTGGCACTTGATCCTAACCCTCTTATGTTCCAAGCTGCTATAATAATTAAGAATTGGAAGATAAACGAGAAGGAATAATCCTCTCATTGGAACTATGATTGTCATCCAAAGAGATTGCTATTTTATCCTGGTCTATCCTAACTTGATTAAAAAAGCGTTTAGCAAGTGCAATTGAACTAAGAGATATGCCAATATTATCACAGAAGGATTGAAAATGTTCGTAAGAATCCCATAGCAAGGGATCCTCTTATAAAGTATCAACATTGGCATTGTTAGTTAAGCCCTCAGTGGATTCAGAGTTAGAAAACCCAAAATTGCTTGAATATCTAAAATTGCTATGTGCAGAACCAGTAGGAGAATGTAACTGGATAGTACCTGGGGCATGCACTGGAGTGCCTGGATGGGATGAGGGTAGCTCAGAAGGGGAATTGTCCAGGTCATCCTTCTCCAAACAATCGTAGATCGCCATGACTTTCTTGAATTTTACCATTGAGATTTTCCTGGCTTTTATCTCAACTTCCACAAATTTGGTGTCCGATGGTGTATGAGACTCGATCCCCTGGGAGTTGGTAGTTTCAGAGGATATGGAGGGAAATGCGTTGTAAAAGCCTCCAGAAGATGAGGGGGTAGGTAGGAGGCCAGCAGCGTTTGCGGATGGAGCGTAATGTTGTGGTAAGGAAGAAGATCTGGTCCAGACATTCTTGCCAGTCCTAGGAACTTTCCCACCCTTGGCTCCTCTCCAACCCTTGTTGTTTTTTAATGGCTTCCTAGTGGGATTGAGACCTCTGGGAGCTGAAGCCTGGGCAGGTTGTTTGGGCCATGCTGGAGTAGGGAGTTGATTGGAGGGAGGAGAGCAAATGCCCCAACTACGCCTATACTTAATAGGGTAAATAATTCTGCCAAAAGCAAAGAATCTGGAATCGGACATGTCTTTGCCTTGGTGGATCTTAATTCTAAGTCAAGCAAAACCTTGTTGTTTGACTCAGTCAATGGAGAGGTCGACTTCTAATAGGTCAACAAACTCAGACACCATGAGATGAAATACGTCCACATTCCATAGATGATGGGGGATTCCTTCTAATCTGATCCAAACCCCTTCCTCTCTCAGAATGAGAACCACATTGGAGTGAGGGGGTCCAATGTATAAAGGAAGCGAACAGAGATTGAAGAGAAGAGCCATACAGACTAAGAATCTCGTTTTTGGTCTTTGGAGATTGGAACTTTAAAAAGAACTTACCTGGGGAGGAGTCCTTGACTTCCACCCTAGAGGAAGGAGGCCAGTTGCTGGCTATGTGGTGTTCAAGGAATTCTTTGGTAAGGTGTGTGGAGTGTGCAGTTACAAGGACACAACAAGAAAGAGAGAGTAAAAGATCGCATGTTGCTTCAGAGGGAGGAATGATAGTGGGGTTATGAGGGGAAAGACCCGTCATGACAAGATCCGGGGAAGGAGAAGTTTCCTGAGCCTGAAAAAATTTACAAATCGCCACCAAGTGTGAAGGAGATAGGCATTTGAAACAAAAACCAGAATATTTGCAAGTTTTATGAGAATGACCACGAAGCCCACATCTAAAGCAACGGCCAGAGGCACGACAAAAACTTACTAGTGGTGAGCTGATCCTCCTATTCACCACTGTCCACCCTAACGTATCAGAGTCTCTAGACCAGGTAGAGTGTGCAACGTCGTTCCGGAAGTTTGCAGAGGCAATAGTGGGTGGGAAAAAAGAAGCTAAAGTGGCAAAGCGCGATCCCAGAAGAAAAGATGGAGGAGGTGAATCGATTTTGTTAGAACATATCTTGCTAGCAGAGGTGGATGTCAAAGGCAACCTCAAGTCAATAATACTGTGGTGGGAATAAGGAGGAGAAAATAGTGTTTCTATGCATGTTACTTCCTGACCATAAATGTTGGACGGGACAGGGCGGCGATACGAATCGTTGATGTCAGAAAAATCCCCGTCAACAATAATATATTGGTACTGTCCCGTCGAAACGCTAATTTCTGGATTAGGACTAAGTTGTGCCAATTCAGAACCTTGATTATAATTAGGGTCAAAGTTTATGTAATCTTTTTAAAGAAACGACTGGAAAGTAATATCGAATAAGTTCCAATCCTGCTCATGATTAAAGGGAATATTTATGTAATCCCGTTTATAAAACGGCGATTGAAAAAGAAAAAAATCCCACACAGAACTCGAGACTAGCTCTGAGGAGATAGTGGAGATGTCAGAATCTCGAGAAGACCATTGACCTATCATCTCCCTCGAGGAGGCGAAGGGTTTGGTTTTCCGACGGTCTCCCACCGGAGAAAAAACTCCTACCGACGCAACGAAGGTAATCAAAGGGTCAGAAGAAGAAGAGAAAATCTCTAATAGATTATAAGGTGCTGCTGGCGAAAAACCTCCAAGCGACGCAGCGGATGGCAAGAGGCGATCCACTAATACCCTACTAGGATCAAGTTCACTGGACTGTATGGTCGGATCCAGAACCTTCATCGGAGGAACGACAACGATACATCCGGAGCTTGGAGCCTCATAAAAGGAAGCAAAGAAAAAGAGATTTCTCTGACAAACAAAGGAAAAACCAGATCTCAATGCAGAGATGACAACAAACTAGAGAATTTAACCAACTAAAAGATAATTCTTTGATATGCATAAAACAATCCACAGTCATAGCAATGTTATTCGCAGAGGGAAAGTGATACAAAGAACTATCGTAAGACAATGCCATTAGAGAACTAAGTTTAAAGAAAAAGAGCAAAAATCGCCCCAAAAAAGACGACATACGAGGGAGCCGAGGGTTGGAACTTGACATCCACAAATGGAGGCATCCCTTACCCCCAAACAGGAAGAAGATTTCTTCCCAAATCCACTTACCTGTGTGGAAGGAGGGACAAGATCTAACCGATCGATGGTGCTTTCTACCAATCGAAACGACAAGAGATTCATCATCCTCCAAGAACCGTGCCTTAAAAACACTCCAATCCAAGACAATAATGTGACGAAGGATCTAAGACAATAACGTGACAAAGGAGAACACGAGTGTGACAACGATGAGGCCGATTAGTGATTTTCATGCGAGCTCTTCTCAAGTTATAATCATATTGTACTTCGATCTAGCCGATTTAGTTAATTGATCTAAAAATGAAACCAATTTCACCAACCCAAGCAACACTGATGGTATTCAAGTCCGAGTCGAGTTACAGAGAATAGAGGAATTGATATGTACTTTCATTAAATATACATATATATATATATATATATATATATAGAATATTAAACACCCAACATGGAAAAAACATCCCTTCAAGCTTCTTTATCTCTTTGCGGTGCACAATAACGACCTTTTCAACTTGGAATAAGGGTCGAGACTTTTTCTCTTCCACTTTTTCTTCTTTGCCCTTTGTTGGTTGCCAGTTGCAAACTCATATTTAAATGCCAAAAACAAAAAAGAGAACACAGATCTACAATATGAAAAGAAAAGTAAGAATCATATAGTAAAAAGAAAAAAATATGATGTTGCACTCATTCTTCACCCATATCTTTTTTTCTTCTTCTTTTTCTTTTTCTTTTTTCTTGCTTCTTTAAATAAAGTAGAAACTAGAAACTTGTTATGCAAGGACTTGGACATCAACAATGTTGCCACGGCCAACTTGCACAGCATTACACCCACCCATGGAAAAAAGAATACAAGTAGATGAAAACATAGAACCACGATGCTCCAGCCTTACGACAGCAACAACCCCCCATCATCCACCAGACCACCACTAGATAGAAAAGGGGGAAAAAAAGACAAAAGATGAAGAAGAAAGAAACAAAGTAGAGAAACACTTCAGTAGAGCCAGTCAGAAACCGCAAGATAACTATTGAAAGGCCTAACAGATTAGTAACCCTAATTGGAACATGGCCTTTTACCCCCAATCATCGTCAACAACTCCTGGAGACATCCATTTAGGCCACTTATTTGTCTTGTATATAAGAAGAGAGCAATCAATTTTCCTCCTAGCAACTTTATGCCCCAGAATCAAAATGGTGCATTAGGACTAGCAGCTCATCTTTCATTCCAATACATGAAAATCAAAACAATCAAGCCCATCCCATCTTCCCTGCAGCATATACATGCAGGCAGATGCCTTCCTACATCAGAGACTTATTGCTCATTCCACTGCAGCAATCAGACTCTCATTCTTAACCATCTTTACTGAACCCAAATCTATGGCTTCCATGCTAGAAATAATTGGCTTGACATCATCAGATTCCTTTACTTGTGTGGCTTCCTCTACTTTTGGCTGAGAAAATAGGAGGGTAAAAGCATCAGAAGACAAAGAAATGCAGTTTTTACATATGTTTTAATTATAACTTTTAACAAATGTAGAAGCCAAATAGATAACTTGCTAAGCTGCAAGATCGCCAGAAGCAGGCAGGTCAGTCTAGGTGGGTATATCACATGCCTCTAGCCAATGAAGACCGACTCTAACTACAACAAACAGTATTCTACAGATTCTCATTAAATATTATTTCCTGATGCAATAACCTGACAAGGACTATAATTATATCTTAATCCATGAGAAAAAGATTAAAATGGATGCACCTTTTTTTACTGATGAACCCAATTTGCATGTTTTGAACTGAATAAGAAAGATCTAGCAAGCCAGGATGGACAGACACAAAAAGAGATAAAGCAGAAAAAGCTTAGGATAGTATTACCAGAAAGTGCTCCAGAGAAGCAGTCATCTTCGTCCTCTTGTCATGCATTACTTTCTGTCTATTCTCGTAAAAGCTGAAGTCATCCAATATGGAAGTTCTAGAAGAGAAGGTTTTGAAAATGTTCAGCATTTCAGTGCCCTGGGGAAACCTCACCTGAAGAAAAAGGGGCAGAATTTGTAAGTCATGCACAAAGAAAATATACCTACAAGGAAATGTTAGCAGAAGATGAAAACAAGATATCCTGTGGTGTAAGCTTTGGTAAAGACAACTAATATGGGATGATAATGATACTACATGCCTCTTGTGTATCTCTGCTATTGGTCACTGGCTTGTTATCATTGTTCTCAAGAATTATATGGCGAAACTGTGGATTTGGGACATCTTTTATGATATGCCACTTTACTGGGAAAAAACCATTCCACTTGTCCTGTTGCCAAAAATTCATGCTCTTGTTGAAATCTACTCGGTCAATCATCTCAGCTACTCCACAGAATTGACCACTGGCATTAACCTGGCATAGAAGAAATTTGTCACAAATACATAGTGAGAAAACAACATCTGTTTAACAAGACATGCATATAAAAAAACGTAGCTAGTATCAGCTAAGTAAGAAAAATAAAACATAAAACATACCGAGAAGAACAAGAACACGGGGCACTTGCAACCCTTCTCACCCATTTTCTCTCGTGCGGTTTGATAAGCATGATCCAGCCTCTTATTGCCATTTGGTGTGCTCGCCCAAACATTGTACTTTATGCTCTTATGGATATCATCTTCACTGTATGACTTGATAACGAAGAACAAAGCGTGTTCATAATTTGTAGGAAAGTCAGCCAAGTTGTAGTCATCCCTACTTATGACAATAGTCTTGCTACCACAGTTGTCTTCAAGCTCCGTAACAGGAACTCCAGTATGATCAGCCTCAGAAATTGAAGTGTTTTTTGAGTTATTTGTTCTTGGACCACGATTTTGCTCATTGAGCAAGTCAAGGTCACCAAATCCACTGACCTTGTTTCGTGCTTTTATCTTCTCAGTGCCAACCCAGCTTCGTCCATTGTCTTTAATATTGACAGGACTCTGAGGATATAGCAAACCACTCTTTCCTTGATATGTACAAGAGGGCAACTTCGCCACAGGGAAGTAACCTTTTGTTGGAACAGAAGTCTGGAAATAATCCAAACACGGGTAAGTTGCACATTAATAGATGAAAGTAAGAGACAGGGCAATGCAAGACAATGTTAGTTTCTCAAAAAAAAAAAAAAAAAGAATGCATTGTGACTGTTATATTTAAAATACCTTATTTGCAGGCTTCAGAGATTGATTTAGAACCTCGACTTTTGGTGGAAGCTGAAGAACTGGGGCTGATCCCTTCATTTCAGCTGTTGTACCCTTCGAGGCTGATGTAGGTTTAGAAGGTTGTGTCTTTGCAGAATATTTTGGCTTTGTAGCTGGCACTGTGAAATTTCCTACAAAGCCATTTCCATTGTTAAAATCCCAAAGAGGAGAGTCCCATCCGTATGCAGGCATCATCTCTGGCCCATAAACCATTGAAGGTGGATAATACACTGGGGACCCGAGCGGCTGGGGTGTCATCGGGCTTTGAGGATATGTCTGCTGACCTATATACTGTCCATCAACTCCAGCCATAGCTCCAGGCATGTATGAAGTGTAAGAATTGTATCCTGGTTGATATCCTGGTATATAATAAACAAATGATCCATTGTCCGGTTGGATGACCTGAAAAATAGAACAAAAGATAAATATGAATTCCCGTTCTTAGCTACAGTAGGTAGCTTAATGCAATTGTATGAGCCAAGCAATAGCACAGCATTCTTCTCACGTCAACAAAAAGTAGATCCCAAAAATAATTTATATTACAAATAAAATCAACTGCAGAATAGGAAAACAGATGGTTTTCATCCAATACCCCGAATAGGAAAAAAAAAACTTACAGGTCGTGGCATCTCCATCCCATCTGTTCCCAACATATAACCCTGATCACTCCATTCGGTATATGCCATCTCACAACCTGCCCACACTCCATCGGTTGGAAAGAACGAAGCAGAACGGGAAAAAGGAAAGTCAGTGAGTGATTCCAGACAAACCTGGGTAGTAGTAACCATAGAAGCTGTTAGCAGGATAATACATGGGTTGCTCTACCACCAAAGGATCCTGGTCGGAATCAATTTCCTTGACGGCATCCACAGACGAGATGCATGATGTTGCATCAGACAGGGATGCTTCTTTGGAAGGAGGCTGGCAAAACCAACAATAACAATCACCCAATTAGCCATACAACTAACACAAACCCAATTAATTCTGATACAATAATTGAAGGGGAAACAATCAGAATTGACAAAAGCTATACAAATCTATTCTGGGTTCCTCCAGCTTACCGGATTGGCCACGTCGGTCTTCGAAGAATTATCCTGTTTCAAGCTCTTCACCATTTCCACAACGGCTAAATACAGTCAGGTCAAGGTTCAACAATAATAAATACAGATGGTGTTGAGAAATATAGCAAAAGGCTTATTATAGTTCCCTTATAATCCCGATACCGAACAATTCAGTCCACAGATCGAAGCTTGATAAAAAAAATATCATATCATCATCTAGAAAGCTGTACCTACCACACAAAGTTACGGATAACCTTTTTCACGAGATCCACAGAAACATCTATAAGAAGCACAACAACAAAAAATGAAAAGAAAAAAAAGAAGCAAAGGACCGGCACAATGAACACACCAAAACACAGATCTAGAAACAGCGCTGTCGCAAAAAAGGCAACACCTTTTGGTCATAAACCAAACAAAAAAACCAACCATGAGAGAACCTCGGCTGCTAAGCTACAGCAGGTCTAATCTAATCCAACGCAATCCCAAAGAAGGACAGTAGACCCAACTCCTGCCCAAAACCACCACTTACACCGATGCAAAGCTCCTCCTTTTCCAACTCCAAAACTAAAACTGCAGCAACAACAAGAAGTAAACGACCAGATCGAAACACAGATCTACACCCACAAAGACCAAACCTTTCGAGTAAAAAGACACACACAAAGACTTAACAAATCAATTCAAATTTCGAAACAGCAAC